>NJRQ01000522.1:0-11130 GCA_003063805.1 Aphaenogaster ashmeadi
TGAGAAATTTTCTATAAACTTATAAAATTATACAGAAATTCTCTGAAAAATTCTGAAATTACATCAAAATTCTGAAAAATTGTATGAAAAATTCGAAGAAAAATCTTATAATCCTGATGAAAATTTTTCTTAGAATTTTTCATATAATTTTTCAGACTTTTGATGTAAAATTTCAGAATTTTTCAGAATTTCTGTATAATTTTATAAATTTCTCAGATTTTTTTATACGAATCTTAGAATATATATTTCAGAATCCACATATATGACAAATTCTAAGAAAAGATGTACATTTTCTCAGTATTTCTGAAAAGTGTTCCAATTCGTATGAAAATTATGAGAAAAATTTTCACCAGGGAAGCGAGAAAGCGTCATCAGTGCTTGTCTAGCGCACAGTTTGTTCTATCTATCCTTGTCGCACAGATGCTGGAAACGGTTTCGGTTTACGAGAACAATAGCTATTCCCCTTCTATTAGTATAAGTTCTAAGCTCCGGAGTCCGGTCCGGCCAGTCCGGCACTCTGGCTGCCGGCTGCAGTGGGTGAATCCCCATGGAGCGGAATAGCGTAACGCGGAACGAGAGCGAAACCAATCACGAGACCGTTTCAACGGAAGGCTCTATCGGAACGATCCCGTAATTGGTTCCGCTCTCGTTCCGCTATTTCGCTCCATGGGGATTCACCCTGACTCTACTGGCAGGGACCGAAGAAGGGACGCGGTCGTTCCGAAACGGGAAGTAACATGGGCAGAATATAATCTCCCTCTATTCGTCCCAAATTCAGTTTGTCAAGTATTTCCGAGTGTACGACGTAGTACGTATGTATGTATGTATATGTTGGGCTGGGTTCTGATTCCCCACCCGAGTGCCCTCAGGTATCGTTTTATCCTTGTTATTTACTGAATGTTAAACAAGGATAAAACGATACCTGAGGGCACTCCGGTGGGGAATCGGAACCCAGCCTTATACGTACAATGCGTGCGCGCACATTGGATTTTATCCAATGATGAGCCGATGTTAAAAGACGCGCGGCTTTCATCTCTGCTCATCTCCGTTTCCCGCCACTCTTGCTTTACGCATCACGTTCTACCGCCACGGCACCTCTGGCTTCTATTTTTGAGGTTGACCGAGAGAGAGAGAGAGAGAGAGAGAGAGAGAGAGAGAAAGAGAGAGCAGAGTTTTGGAACGCGCGATCCAATGCTACCTGCTATGCCTATGCTGCCATGCACTGCAGGGCCACAAGGAGTCTACACCTGGTACTGTGACTCAACTAATTGAGTCGGATATCCATCAGGGGTTTAAGAAGAACAAGAAGAAGAAGAAGAGTCTACACCTATGGACGATTTACGAGCAGATTACGACGAATATAGTCGTCGTCGTCGTTTGACTTGACGCACGCAAATCGATTAAAAGGACAATGAACAGTTTGAAAAAAAATTATCACATTTCTTTTATTAATTATTCCGTTGCGTACATATTGTTTCGTGATTTGTATGCGCCATGCAGATTATTGTGATCGCCACTCGAGATTACCAATGTTTTAACAATTCTTACGTGAGAAAGCGTTTCAACATGTTTTCGATCACGCAACCACGTTCTTCAAATTTCTCGACGGTCGAACAAATTAGGCCGGAATCTTGCGCACGAGCGCAACGCGGGAAACTTGCGGCTTACGGCGTTCTCAAAACTTTGTCTTTTGCTTACAATTAATACATTAGCTCGAATAATGCACTTGTGGGACAGAGAAAAAAAATGTTAATATGAAATTTATAATATATTTGCTTTACGTACGCTTATACTTGCATTTATCATTGTATCGTGTAGTCTAATTACAGCTATAGAAAGCTATTCGCTTTCGAGACAAATGTCAAGTTCGTCGACAAATCTACACGACGAGCTTTACGAGTTGTTGTTCGATGCATTTGATTTGCCCGTCGAGAGCGAAGACGGACTTCTCGCGGAAACTTTAGCGAGAGAATTTTCCATCCTGCTGATCAACTTTTGAAAAGTGTTCCTTTTAGCTGTTCCATTGTTCTCGAGCGGATCCTCGATCTCGTCGCCTCCCTCGTTACCGCCTACTCGTCTATTTGTCGTTTCGGTGGAGCAGTTAAAATCGTTCGTGACTCGTGACTTTCTGTGGACGGCAAATCGATTCCAAGCCTTCTTGTCGGAACTGACCGATTTAGCATCCTCGCTCTCTCTCTTTCCGACAATGTCTCTCTGTCGCGCCGTAAAGTCGGCCCACAACGCTATGTCATCGTACAACTGTTCGTTCTGTTCCATCTCCGCAGCGTCGCGAAAACACGAATCGCTTCTTGGTGACTGATAATGCTCCACCTCTTCTCGAGCAGGCTTCTCGTCACCGTTCGTCTCCGTCTTCGATTCTATGTTATATGTTGCGTTGCGTACAACTTCGTTTGCTTTTGTACGTGAATTCCGTGTCGACTGCAGGATTATTTGCTATTGAAAGAGAGTATCGAGTAAATTTCATTTAAATTAAGCAGCTATTAATCAAGGAACAAACATATCGACCACATACGATCGTGGGGGTCATTTTACCTGATGATTTTCATCACGTCCTTCTTGGTAGGCGCTAACGTCGTCGTAAAATTCTTCAGTTTCATCGAGATTTTGACTCCTCGCGGGCGATTTTACTTCGTAAATTGGCCTGGGTGGAGGAGGACAATTATATTCCGATAATTCCTCCCTTTCGTTCACTAGGGGTTCTTGATTCGGCGTCAGATCGGACACGTCGTCGTAACTAGGCATTTCTTCCGTAGCCGAAGATGACGATGGATTCTCTCTCGATGAAACTTTGCCCTTGTATCTCTTGTTCGATGTATATTTGCCGGGAGATTCTCTTCTACTCAAAACTCTATCTAGAAAGGATCTTTTTTCAAGCTTGCTCGACATTTCAATTTGATCCTTGGCATAATCTTTGGTGAATCTCCTGTTTGGAATCAAGCTCTGTATCGAAACAGACAAACGAAAAGTAATTTAATTTCGGAATGCAATTATCTTTTATGTTTTCACGATCATTCTAAAGAGAAAGAGAGAATATACAGAGAGAGAGAGAGAGAGAGAGAGAGAGAGAGAGAGAGAGAGAGAGAGAGAAGAACAGTATACTTGCATTATCTTTGCGAGAGTAAACAAGTTTTGGTTTCAGTTGGTTTAATAGAGCAACTAATAGAGAGCAATAAGAGAGCGAGAAGAGAGAGAGAGAGAGAGAGAGAGGGGTGGGGGACGTTACAAAATTGCCTCATCTCGCGAGCAACATGTGCGTTTTTGCAAAGCGTTAATTGTAACACTAAAACTAGGCTTACTTCCACGTCGTCGTAAAACTCTTCTTCTCTTTCCACGCCATCGACGATAGATGCATCGTTGTTCCGTTTTCGTTCCGGTTCGATGCTCGTAACGTCGCATCGCGAAAGTGTAACGATATCGTCGTACATCTCTTGGAACGATGCCGCGTCGCGGGACTCCTCCTGCACCTGCCCTTCCTTCTTCTCGTCTCTCTCGTTTCTCTCGTTAGGCGCACGAACGTCGTCGTACGCGACAGCAGCCTCTTCCTGCCTCTCGTCGCTAGCATTGGCCTGCTTTCTTTTCGACAATACCATATTTTGATAACGCGTTTCGTTCCTCAAGTCTTCGATTCTGTGATAAATGTCGTCGTCGTCATCGTCATCAGCCTCGACGGTCGCTCTGTAAGAGGGTACCGTGAGAGAATTGTCAGGAGAGAGAGGTAAAGAGGGGAGCCTCCGCGGTATTCGGGCTGGTAACGGAGGCGCTCTACCGCCTGTATCTTTTCGCTCGATTTCGTTCTTGTTACTCGCCGATTCGGCTTTGGCCGTTGACTCGTCGACGACAGCTGACTTTCCTGCCTCGTCGCCTTTGCGACGATCCGTTAGCGGGGATTCGACGATAGTCCGCCTCTTCTTCTCGCGGGCTTCCGTTTTGCTCCCGCTCTCGTTGCGACATCCCATTTCGCAGATCTTGGCTATCCATTGATCCATGTCTTTCGGTGTTCTCGCAATGAATTGTAACGTTTCGTTTCCAGGACTGTAAATCTCAAATGCCGATTCGCTCTTTCGTCGGTCACGGGGTATTATATTTGGCGCCGGACGGGCCATGTAACCCCGAATCGAATAGATCGCGTACGGTCGATTGTGCCGTTCGCTTCGATAGATGAGCAGATGCGATCCAACTAATGCGATCCAGCAGGCACGGCTTTCCGTCGATAGAAACAATTTCTTTCCTTCCTTTCTGTAGAGCGGGCCGTATTTGTAACATTTGCTTCTAATTTGCATCGCCGATAGGCTCTTGTAAATTCCGATCAGCATCTGGCTCTCGTCCCGATCGTCGTTTTGCTCGGGATATTCATTCGCGACAGCCGTGCTCGCGGTCTTGCCGTCGTTTTCGAAGGTTTCGTAATAATCTTGATGGGCGTGTTTGGGCGCGCGAGGGTGGGTCTGGGTGTGTTTTTGAGATTCTTCCATTCCTACGTATTCCTCCGAATCGGCTTCGCTCCTCGTCAGCAATAGACTTCTCGGGCCGGACTTCATATCCAAGTAGGGTTCCGGGGATGACGCTCGAGCCATTGTCGTGACGCTCAGGATGTTTTTCGACCGTACCAACAGCTTCTCCCGCAAGCTCTCGAGTGTAAGCGGAAGTTGCGCATCGCGAAGGCATTCCAGAAACATTATCACTTCTGTGAAACGAAATTTCATAGAGCACACATGCGTATAGGTATATCGTATGTGGAAGCTCGTATCAAAACGGTACGTTTATTCGCGAAAGATGATGAAACGATTTAAAAGCGACTCCCTGTAAAAGTCGTTCCGTTGAAATACGTACCTCGCAATATGTCGTTAATGTTGATGTCGATTTCCATATTGTTGCCGGCACTCGCCAATGCGTGTTTGCTTTTAAGAAACAATTGTGGCAACTTGGACAAGCTTTCAACGAGCCTGAAATTTTCCATCAAAAGTATTCATAGCAATGGTAATGCTTGATATTAGCGCGCGCGCGCGCGCGTGAATGACGGTATCCTTATATTCTAGTTCCTACAGGATGTACCGCGAGATATAGCCATTGTAGATAACGCTTTATCAAGCGTTTAAATTTTTATTCGTATAAACCGTATTCCGTGTAAGCGAGACATCTCTATAGGTGACTATCGTTCTCAATAATAATAAAAATAGCTAGTTTGTCAACATAGTATATTGGTATATTAACGCATACTCGATTACCATCGTGTTGCGAATCGAACGTGGTAATCCGAGTAGGTGTATAATGTAAAACGTAACGAAAATAGATATTTTACATTGAAAGTGGAGAAAACGATTCATGTGGCGAGTAGATGACCGCTTTGTAATATAACACGCTAAATATCTGGTGTAATTAAAACACGGCGTCATCCAAGTTACCTCGATCCGAGTTATCCGAGTCGTCGAGCCGTCTATTCGGGCGAGGAATTCCTCGAGTGCTTTGCTCGATGACGCGTCCGCGGCCACAGCCGCGGTTTGTCGTCGCCCGTAGACTTTTATTAACACGATTGACCATTTGTCTATCTTAAATCACACGGCCTTCCTTCATTCGTTCATTCACAAATTCTCAGCCACCGCCCTTTCGATCCACCCGCCGTTCCTTATAGATTTCGTTCGAGAAGGATAGATTGTCTTATTTAATTTTTCAACTTGATCAAATCTCAAACTTTGGCGTAACACCAAGTCGAAATGAAACGGAAGCAGCAAGGTACAGTCGCGTAATTATGGCGGTATACACACACACACACACACACACACACACTAAAAGAGAGATTTTCAGAAAAGGAAAAATATGGTACTTGCCAGATTCGAGCTGGTTCCTATATAGAGACTATGTTATCGCGCGAGTCGGAGAGATTCGTCGAGATTCGTCGAAGCACGTGGCTGCACGGTTGAAAATGAAAGGAACGTTGGTGGGTAAAGATGCGTTGTAAATGACCCTCGGATTCGATATCGTCCATGTGTCGTCTCGTTAGAATTCAATTAGCGCGACGTGACACGTGCGAGCGACGTAAGGCGACTCCCGCAGAGGCCAGCCTGAGCCGCCAGAGACGTTGGTGCAGTGCTTCGCCTCGCCCTCGTCTCGCCCTCCGGAGTCCGGGCTCCGCCGCGCTTCTCCTACGCCTCCTCTTTCACGAGATCTGACTCATTCATCGAGCCCGCGTCCATCTCTCCGTTGCCATATCGCCGCTCTACCGTTCGTGCACTCTCGCTCTCGTCGGCGTCGTTTAAAACGATCACCAGTTTTAATTGATCGTGTCTGTCGACGAAAGAAATGGCGAGTCGACTCGTTCTACTCTGCACCACTCTGCACTCCGCATTACTCTGCAGCATCTCTATCTCGCAATCTCGTTGAACGTCGAATCCGCTCAACTATGCTTCGAACCTCTATGGAAAATCAATTGCGATTTGCTTTCGTCGCATCGCAAGCAGATCGATAGAAAAAACGAGTTAACCATGGCAAGGATGAGAATCGCGTGTTTATATTATACTATAAAACTACTCTGTCGCTGACAATGAGTATACTTAACTTGTGACACACGCAATCGAGAGAATTCTCCTATGTTTCTTCTAATTTGCACACGTTTACTCGGCATGAAAAGTCAAGAAGAGGATAACACAGACGGACATTATCGTTACATCGATATCATTGACTAATGTTATTGGACTTTTGGCTAGTTTCTCGAGTCAGTCAAAAAGAGAAGAAGAATCGCTTTTATACTTTATCGACAGCTCTCTCTCTCTCTCTCTCTCTCTTTCGAAAAGTTATAGATTACCTCTCCATAGTTTCAAAAATCATAAAAAAGTACGCGTTTTGCTTTTGTAACGCGTGATATATATTTTTGTCAAAAATACGTACGCGACATACTTCGTCGTTATCAACATGTCGAACACGAGTAATTTAATCTTACGAGTACAAGACGTTACGGAGCAATTAATAACTTTGTAGTAGGAAATTACAGGACTTTATATCGCCTTTCAGTGTAATTCCCAAGGAACTTTACCGCGAATCTTCTCTAATGGTTTGACATAAACGTCGGTCGAGATTTCCGACATTTCTGGCCACTCATCGGCCTTGGCTTGCTCCACTTCCTGATCGACTTCTTTGTAGACTGATTTTTGTACGTTCTGAACATAAAATAAGCACTGTTATCATTTTGCATCCACTGTTATTGTACATTAAAGTTTGAAGCATAACTTTCGTCTTTAATTTTTAATTATTAAGAAATGTGTGTGTGTGTGTGTGTGTGAGCGCGCGCGCGCCGGCGTGCAGGTATGTATGTATGTATGTACACATAAAGTTTGAGAATATTCAAGAGTTTCATTCAAGAGTTATACCTCGACATCTCTTTCGGTCATAAGGCCTTTCTCTACAATGAGCTTTGTAAATAATATGATTGGGTCTTGCTCGGTTTGCACAGCTTTAATTTCTTCTCTGGTACGATACGAGTAACCAGGATCGCTCATACTGTGTCCGAAATAACGATAAGTTATCATCTCCATCACAATCGGGCCATTTCTGAGTGCGTAATCTCTGCTAAAGCGTACGGCTTCTCGTACATCCATGATCTTCATTCCATCGACCTGTACGCAAAACGTATATTTCGGGTAGATTGTAGTGCGGGTATCTCCGATAATACAGTGGACACGACACAAATATAACACATGTAAGAGAACAGTTGATAAAAGAACAGAATAGCGTTAGACAGAGCGTGCGAAGACAGGGTATTTGCATTTACTTTTATTCCTGGTATAAGGTCTCCGCGCGTATAAAGCCGAGTGTTGGCGGAATGCCGATGTACGGCCGTGCCCATACCGTATCTATTATTTTCGCAGATGTAAACCACTGGTAGATTCCAGAGCTTTGCCATATTCCAAGCTTCGTATACTTGACCCTGCGAAGCTGCACCGTCGCCGTACAACGTAAAGGACACGGCGCCTGTGCCATTATATTTGTGGGCCAAAGCTATGCCGGTGCCGATAGGTACCTAAATAATTAAGCGGCGATTAATAAACTGGATGAGACGCGGCGAGCCGAAAGTAATAAAAGTAATAAAAGCAAAAGCGCGTTACCTGTCCGCCGACGATGCCGTCGCCGCCGTAAAATCGCGGGGCATACATGTGCATCGAGCCACCCTTACCCTTGGCCGGGCCTGTCTTACGACCCATGAGTTCCGCGAGCACCGAGCGAACCGGGATACCAAACGCGACAGCGAAACCATGGCATCTATATGCCGTAATAACGGTGTCCCGCTCAGCCAGAGCCATTTTCAGACCTACAGCTATAGCTTCCTACGGCACATCGCAAGTATCGTGCGTTCATCTTTCATTTCTTCCACGATACATATAATATATCGCGCGACGATTACGCGTGCATATCGATTCGCTATTTAGATTATTCTCATCTACCTGACCAGTGTATAAGTGTAAGAAGCCATTGATGAGCCGTTGCCTGTATAACTCTGCGGCTCTGTTCTCCATCCGACGTATATAGTTCATTGTCTTTAGTGCGTATGTAGCATCTTCTATATTTAAACTCGATTTTTCAAGCGGCCCTTTATCAAGCCGATACAGATCGTATTTCTGAGAAAAAGTTTCAACTAGAAAGGCTGAAAAAAAGGGAGGGAGAAAGGAAGGAGGGTTGAGGGGGGGGGGAGAGAGAGAGAGAGAATAAAAATGTTGCAGATACCGAATCTACGACAGCTTCTTTGGTAACATTGCGATAATGCGATAACAAGTTGTATCGCATCTTGACGCTATATCGACAATGTGATAATCCTGACTTTGTCCATATTGAATACATGGTTGAAATACCGATGCTCGACGTTATTAAGATAACAATTTTTTCGACACTTTCCGCACTTAAAAGTTGCTTCGATGTCAGTCTCCTCAAATCAACATTTATCGTTAACGCGTTATCGATACATTTCTTACAGCATATAACATTTTCACTATATGTACGTCATACTTTGCTTCTTACTTTATTTCTTGATTCTTTGCTGCATCTATTGCTATTCGTAGCGCAAATAAAGGTTTATTTTATGAAAAACTTAATCATATTTGAAAAACCTCCACTTCTCCAAGTTAAACGATCAAATTAAATCGCAAATATTAATGATTTGCATTCTCAATGCGATTCGATCAATGACAATCGCAAAATGACGGAGCATGTCGGAGCATGTTCAGGGCGCGTGTTTCTGTATAAATGTTTGCGCAATTGCATCTGCTTTCTTATAAAAAACAAGAGATGAAAAAAAGGAAAAATATGCGCAACGGAGATGTACTACTACTTATCGAACCAACGCAACAAGCGTTTCAGTTACATACCTGCGCATGATTAAAGAAAGTAGAGCTATAATCTTTTCTATCTTTTTTTGTTCTAGGATAAATATGCGAGTTTTATTTATAAATCTTTTTTACGAAAGTTAAAAGCTCTTATATTAAATATATATATAATATATTATACGATTGCCGATATATATATATATTGAAATGTTCTTAAATCGAATCGGCGTTCGATTCGATTTAAGAACATTCCAATATATATATATCGGCAATCGTAAGAGCATTAAGAACACAATTATATGATTAAATTGAATTCTAGATGGAGTCTACTGCCAAATTGTCCTGTCAAGGACGGCGCGATAGCATTTCGACAACGCCACTTTCTTCACGTGAAAAGGATATAATGGTTTTTGCGTAAACGGATCCGAACGCGTCGCATAAAACTGGAAAACGGCATCTTTCCGAATGTCCCGGTGTCTTTCCGAATCAGTCAGAAAAGCGATTGCATCTCGCCACCATCGACGCGCATCTCGCTTCCGCGTTTCACGCACTTGCATCGATAGTAACTTCTCATCTCGGACGATGTGTCGGCTATGACGCGGACATAGCTGATGCTTATTCGTAGCTCGCAACATCCAAGCGTGCGTAGGTGCTGCTACGCGATCTATCTCGACCTATGCATTCAAAGATGTAAATTAGATCGGGGCTACTCGAGGTGAGTAGCCAACGTATCTCGACATGGTCAACGAGACAGTTGTAAATCAGTCGATCGAGACCGAATAAACCAATTGTATCCTTATCTCGTACGCATCAGCGCCTTTTACGTCAGATAAACAAATCGGTGATCCAAATACTTAAATATATATAACGACGTACTTTGACACGCTTGAAACCTCTACGACTGCTTCGCGACGTCTGACGTGCCGCTGGCGATATTTCGATTTTCTCCTTTGGATTTCGCTCCTTGTCAGGATCACCAAACAACCCTTTTGATTCTGCCACTTTGATCATGAAGAGCGAATCAAACTGCATCATTTCTTTTCGTTTGATTACAGCGATGAAACAGCCTGGATCTAACATATGTTTGTTATCCTCGCCATAAATTTCATCGATAGTCCCCACTTCGAACAGATCGCTATCGGGGATCTAACGATAATTTCATTAACATTAATCGATGAGAAATGATAATTTAAGCGTATGTTTATGCGTGAATAATCTTACAACAACATCAGTCGTGTCTAACAACTTTTCATCTTCTTCGTCTTCCTGCTTGCACAAAAACATTTGTTCGTTTTGCGTTTGCGATTGGTCCTCCCAATGTTCCCGCGATTGTTCTTGTCTACACGTACCAGCTTTGATCATCTTTGAAATCTTTCCACTACCATCTTTGGATAGAGTCTTTCTCTTTGGCTGCAAGGCGACAAAGTACATACTACTTTTAGGAAATGAATATCGAAATATGTGATATTTAAAGAAACTTTTGCTAAATCATGGCCGACTTAATTTATAGAACAGCGATAAATGAATAAATGATTAACGGTAATTTTTAAGGTGTAGTTAATTTTTCATTGCACGTAGTTTTTCTGTTTATAATTAAAGTAACTCGATTATGCATAGCATGTATATACTGAGAAAAAAGTATTTGATATTTATGTTATGGTATTACAATTGTATAGTAAAATAATTATGGTTAAGAGGTTCCTTTTTTATAGTCAATACTGCTATACCGTTAGTAATAATAACTTTATTTGCATAGTTTTGCCAATCATGCAGGGTTGGGAAAGTTACTTTATAAAAGTATCTA
>NJRQ01000522.1:11802-23664 GCA_003063805.1 Aphaenogaster ashmeadi
TTCCCAACCCTGCAGTGAATCATGTTTTACCAATCATGGTTAAAACAATTATAAAAATATAGTTGGCGCTGAAAAAACTACAAATTATGGTAATTGCAACCTTTTTTTTTCTCAGTGTAGTCGGAAAATGCGTGTTCGATCGATCGTCAAATTTTAAATAGTACAATATCAGCTCACTCACGGGATGCTCGCGAATGTATTTCTCCGTGGCTAATTGATTGGCGTATTCGACAACTTGTCGAATCATTTCCGTAGTTTCGGATGGCAAGATCGTATGCACCTCGTATATTAGAAACTGTATATTTGGTCTGGTTAGTGCGTACTTGAGCGTGGAAAATTGTTCGGCCAAAAGAGCGCGAGGCTGTTTGATTCCACCCGCTGTATCGCTGGTTAACGATTCTAATAAACTAGTGTCACCACCGCGAGCAACAGCGAGATCGACAACGTCCCGGACGCCGGTGTAGCTGCACGGGGGAGTCGCTAGAACGACAGTCGCTCTTTCTAATTCGACGGACGGTGGTGGCGAAATGTATCTAACGATATATATAAAGAATCGTAACATTTTCTAACTAACTAGTAGCATGGTAGTGGTAGTAATAGTAGTGGCATAGTAGTATAGTGGCAACAGTAATACTGGTAATAGTAATTGTAATAAATCTGCAGTAAAAGAACCGTCTTTCGTATATTACTTTTCTGAAAAGATTCTACATTGCTGCAGAGTGACGCCTAAAGTCGTGAGGTATGCTTCGTACTCGCAACGACGATCTCCAGCACCGAAAGCTAAGAGTCTTCCAGCGTCCTCGATGTCGGCCAAGAGTCCCGCCAAGTAGCCCGTGTGACGAGGGGCGATGGAATGCGTGAGAACTACAGGACCGCAAAGACGCGCGACACGTATCGCCTGCGCTAACGTAGCCGCTCCGAGACACAATGATCTTTCCTAAATAAATCTCCGTTTTTCAGTTATTCGGTTCTACATTCGCGGACAATTGTATGTATAATGCTTGTAACGTGCACGCGCGCTTCTTTTATATAATCATATTCTAATAAGTGAGAGAGAGTAAGTGAGAATTATATTTACCAGAAAGATGAATCGGTAATCGCGAACCAAATCGGACACGGCGAGTTTCTCTCGCGCCTTATCATGCAAATTAATCATCTTTGGGCAAATTGGATCAAAAACATACTCATTCTCGTCGAGCTCCGCTGCTTCGATATCGTCGCAGAGTTGGAGTTTTAGCTCGTTTGACATGTCCTTAACGAATTCCTGTTTACCGAATACTTTCATGGTGTTGATCCATCCGGAAGCAATCGCGCCTTTGTCGGCCCAGCTTATTCCTTCCGCGACACGCAGGTGCGTTGGAAGGAGCTCATCTGCTTACACATACATACGCACATACATGAAAGGAAGATATACATACATATATAAAATATTATCTAATGTAGTGACGCGATCGATGTTTTGCAAACAATCGCCTAGTCTGCTAAATATAAATGTTATTCGTAAGAAGCACTTTCATGCAGATTGCAATTATAAAAGTTTGAAATAACCAAGGTTGAGCGCTGAACCGCCGATACGAAGACGCGAGATGCTTGCCGCCAAATGTGTCTTTGCTTTCAAAAGAGCATCCTCGATGTCTTTTAATCCGACAGCCTGAAACAGCACGCAAGGGATACTGTCGCAATTGCAACGAGTCAGTTTCTTATTTATTTAAAAGTCTTTGCGCGTTGGCGTTGGTGCATAAATATATATCAGCAAAATTATTTTCGTAACTGTATTTCGGTATTGTCTCATCTTCCCAGTTACTTTCAAGTAAATGTTAATTCATTTAATTCGCTACTTTATATACAGGGAATATAAACATAAATTGGTGCGTTAATCAGATAATGAATAATTCTTTTCGCAAGTTGCTCGGAAGATGTTTTCGCAAATAGTATCGAGATGCCTATATAAGAGGGCAAAGGATTAACTCGAGGAGAATGGAACGAAAGACAGTGACGAACGAATTACAGCAAACCTCGAATATCTTGTCTCGAGTCTCGGTTGCGCTCCCATCACGTCGGCGGGCAAATTTTCTTCCCTGCATGTCGTACAGTAACAGCCAGACTACCCGTTCTCGTTGTTTCAGAGCACCGTTTCGATACCAAAAACCACCGTCTTCGAGAGTACGATTCAAGATATTTTTATCTGTAATGTTTGCAACGGAAAGGAGTTTGATCGCGCGAATCATAATATATACGTATTATTAATGAGAATATAGGTTGTATGTACATAGAATGGCGAGCGTTATTGTTTTTTGTTTTTTTTTCTTCCGTCGAAAAAGGCGAAAAAGACTTTTTTTCCCGTCTACGGGAAAACGCTCGTGTTCGAAAACTATATATATATATATATACACACACATCTCACTCACATCTTAGAACGTCGTATACTAAACCAAAGACGCGTCTCATCTCGGCCTCATTGGCATAATTTGGCGAGGGTCGTGTATTTTGCAAAACTTTGGCCGCCAAGAGAATATCGTTGATACGCCAGCCTGGCTCGACGCGAGCCTCCGTCATCGAGCCGCTAGTCCCCGATGTAGCGCTCGAGGAGCCGACGATATCCTGGCTCTGGCCTCTTCTACCTTTCGGCAGACGGCCCTTTCCCTTCTCCCCCTTTTCTCCCTTTTCCCTGGGACGCCATTCCCAATCTTGCGAATTCTTGCGAATCATACGCCCTTTAAAGTCTTCCATCCTCAAACAAAAGTTTTCGATCAAAAGTTTGCGTATATATATCGTCCTCTAGCGAGTTAGATCTAGCGTATATATCCCATGCATCTCAATTCATATATCATATCGTAATTGCATCCTTAATATGGGCCATCTACAATAAGTCGCAGTCGTAAGAGTCGTAAGAATTGAAGTAGACTCTTCGCAAAAAAAGGAGAAGGAAAAGGAAAAGAAAAACGAAAACACTAAACATATATACATTTCTCTTTTCGTTACGTATACATGCAATGACGATGACGATGACGATGACGATGACGATGACGTTTCGTATCTTACCTCCTATCTTGGGCTATTTCAGCGTCCCTTTCTCTTTGTAATTCGACGAGACTGTGATAAACTCGATGACGCCATTCCTCATCACTTGGCAATATCAATTTTTCCAGTTCACTGTTACGTAGCTCGTCGCTGAGAAGACTAAAATTCGGTATCTGCGTCGTAAGAAGAAGTCGAAATATCTTTGCGTAGAGCGTGAATATGCTAGTTTTACGAGCCTCGGTGTCGGTACCGATACACTCGCTATCAGTGGCAATTTCGACCGAGTCGACAGACTCGGCTCCGGCTCCGGCTCCGGCTCCGGCTCCGGCTCCGGCTCCGGCTGCCGCTGACGGGAGTGACGGCTCGCTAGTCGACATTGCTCCTGAGGGAAGCAGAGAAGTAACACCACGAGCCCCGAGGACGAGCGCCTCAACACTGACGCAATCAACACGCGAATAAGAAAGTTTAACGGCGGAAATAGAGGAAAGCACGCTTTTTGAGAGAAGCACGATTACAGCGTGTCAATCAAGAGGTAAGTATAATCCAAACGGGAGGGAGTTGAAGCGCACATGCGGCAAGATATGCGGCACGCGAGCGGCGAGCGGCGAGAGAGCTCGCGCGCAACCTCTCCCGTCGCCGACGACGTCGGGGTCGGCAAGCCAAGAGTCGAGACAAGACTGAAGACACCAAGTCCGAATCGTGTCGCGCGACATCGCGTGCTTTGGAAGCGTATCCCGCGAAATTGCATCTTGGACTCTCTTATCAGGACGAAACGACTACTTTTACGCTATCGCACCGAGTCGTTTACCGAGCACACCTTCTTTTTTCCTCGTCTATCCGTCTTGCCAAGTCTGCTTTGTCGTTTTCATACTTTTAGTTTGAATTATCAAAACTAAAAATATTAAAATTATATGGAGACAGTAGCGGAGACAGTCAGCGCGTCATCAATTTCAATGAAGAAACAGCATTGGAAGAAGCATTTGGTATACCGCAACCGTGTAGATTTGAATAGTTAAGTTACGATCGATGCGAAAGAATAATACGCGGAGCGGAGAAAAAGAAATATCTAAAAGAATATCCGCGCTGGGGCGATGATGAGATATACCGTCTTCTGTATACATATATTTATCACGTATTATACATGTAGGCGATATTCAATGATCCCGTATCGAATTGCGTCTCGTGCACGAGACCGAATATTCGTTTTCATCAGACAAAAAGAAAGACAATAGACAGCTGTCACGTACGTGCCCGATCGATCATCTCAGAACGACGGCGGCAGGTACGATCGCGTTGACACAATTCCAAAGGAGTAAGGAGCTGACATTCACGTTATACATTATATATGTATATCCAGACACCAGGAGTGTGTTTTTAGCATTTCTCAATATCTTGAAATTATTTTTCTTTGAATTGCTACTTTACCATTTTTTAATTCGTGGCGATATAAAATTTCCTCTATCTTGTACAATATATTTAATAAAAGATACGATGATAAATTGCATTGGTGATTAATCATGGGAATCTCCTTTCACATACTTAATAACTGGAAGAAATAAGGAAAAACGTGATAGTGTTGACACATTTATTAATAAACATTGTTATAATTCAAAACTGTATAATGCGATAAATAAATATTATTTATATAAAATATATATATCCTACTTTATACGAATATAAAAAGGCACGTTACTTGAAATTTGTAATCTTCTTCAAGTATATAATCTTCTCAGTTCTATACTTATTGTTAGCTGTACGTTTCTTTTTACATTTTCATTTGTCGAACTGAAATAAATAGTAATAGTAGTTGAAGATTTACGTGATTACTTATTGGTTTCGAAGAAAAAGAAGAAGAAGAAGAAGAAGAAAATAAAACTTGATAAAATATAAAAAGCACGGCTAAAAAACCAAATCCATATTACATCCATTTTTATAGTTGTTTAATGGCAGTTTAACAAGGATGGCAGAATCTAGCGCGATTCTAGCATGTCGCGATTGTTAGAATAATTAGACGATCAACTTTAGTAATACCCTACTTGCGCGTAAAGTTAATTGATAAAGCTAATTGATCGAATACATCAATTTTATTAATTTATCCCCTTGTATTTCGTAAAAAGATTGTATAATACGCGAAGCGTAGATTTCAGATCCAGATTTACGATATCTGCAAGAGAAATGTTTAAATTTGAAAATTTTAAAAATTATAAAATTAAAACTTTTTAACGATAGCGATTTATCTAGAAATTACAAACCTTCGGGACGAGCTTTAGGTTTTGGTAGCCCAATATCTCGCATAATATCAAATGCAAACGAAACATTATGAACTTTTTGGTCAATCGTCTTTGGTGTCAAATGGAAGCTACCTAATGGAATAAAGAAACCTTCCAAGAGACCAAGCAGCAGAATCAAGAACACACCGTCGTGGAACTGAGTATCCAGATCAGTCACTTCCAAATGTACTTTACTCAAATGCTTATTCACAAATGTTACCAACGACTGAAAAAGAAAAATGATGAAATATTATTGAAAATGTAGGAGAGAAAGAAGAAAAATCGCGAATATATATATATATATATATATATATATATATATATAGTCATATGATAAGCTATAAGCTTACTTTCTTTACAACGGCCAATTTGTCAGGTGCATGATCGAAAAGAGTATCAAATGCATCACGTTCGCAACGCATACCCAAATCATCGTACGTTGTCGTTAATTCTTCTCTCACAGTTCTATGTATCAACTGGCCATCCTTTTTACGTACCACAACTACTTGAACGGCAACTCTTTCTGGCAATCTAACGGGAGCACGAAAGAGCCGTGCTAAACCAACCAACAGGTGCAAAATTGCAACGATATTTTTCGAATGTATAGATTCGACGCTCCATTTGTAAGGCGGATATCGACCCAGCACACGATTAGCAGCGGACAAGACAACAGCGAGTTTTTGTTTTTGTCCTTCCTCAGATTGAGTTACTTCGGGTACATCCAATTTCTCTCCAGTCAGTTTCTCTAAATAAAATGTTTGCAGTTGAACAAATAAATAACTACTTTCATTCTATTACAAACTATTCTGGGATTTTTATACTGTAACTATAACACATATATCTATACCTAAAAGTTTCTGTAGCACTTGTCCGTCGTAAAGATCTTCTACGATATCTTTCACAATAATTCGCTGATGAGCCAATTCGTCATTGATCCATTCGATTAAGACGAATATCAATTCTTGCAGCTTGGAATCTTCTAGAGATTTTGGCTCTATCATGGAACGTTCCTCATTCTCGTCGAGAGCATACTCCTCTGGTGGCATGTCAGGATTAGCAGCATACCCAGGTGAATCAATCGCATATTTCCCTTCTTCTTGCACATCTTTCACTAAAAATGTAATATTCTAATTGACACGAATCCTTGAGAAGTTACATTCTTTATTCTTCAATATTTCAGATAATTGAAAAATGTGTTATAATGTATGGGAATTAGATCTGTGGTGGAAACCACAGTTGGTTGATCTAATTGTAAGAAAAATATTAAAATGGACAATTTTTTTCTCTGTCTTCATACAACTCCAATTCTCCTCATCTGCCGCATACGTGTCTCGCTCCGTATAAGGATACAAGCTTCGTCGAATAATGATGTAACCAAGTTTGTGCAAATTTCGCGTTGTTGTAACATACAAGAGTCGAACGGTACCTTCCTTGATGCGTTTCTTCCGTCCGAGCGTTCCGATTTTATCCCAAAAACTCTCTTCTTTGTCCTCTTTTTTTGTGGAAACCGGGATTCGAGGTGACTTGGGTCGAGGAGACGCCATTATTGAAATTGAGGTTCTCCTCGTTGCTCCTCCGCCCTCCGCCGCCTCGCTCTCGCTCCTCGTTCTCGAGAATCGAGAGAGTCGAGATTCAAGATACAATTCTTACGTTCATCGATACAGAGCGGTTCATAATAAGGGAGCTGTCCCATGACAGTCAGAAATTCGGAAAACGGAATCTCGGAATCATTCTGATTGGTTAGCCCCATGGGGCACAATACAAGCCCCAGGGGACTAACCAATCAGAATGATTCCGAGATTCCGTTTTCCGAATTTTCGACCTGCATGGGGAAGCACCCTAAATCTGCATTATGTCAAGCGCGTATTGTGACAAAGAAAATTTAAAAAGAATATAGATAATGAAAAATTAGATGTATATGTAACAAACGTCATAAAGGAAATACAAATTTATGAATTAATCAATTGGAATTCCACTAAATCACTATAACTTAATTTTGTCCGACTGTAATAGGTAATTGAATTTTCGTTTTGGAGTCGCGAATGTTTGAAGAGATTTAACGACATTTAATTTTAAAATATTACGCACACTTGTGAATCATCCTAGGGTGCATTCCGTTTCTCGCATGATGCGCATGATGCATCATTTATCCTTGTTTAACATTTGATGGACAAAAAGGATAAATGATGCATTATGCGCATCATGCGAGAAACGGAATGCACCCCTATATATCGTGCCTAGAACTAGAATATACTTCACTACTTAAAATAGATATGTACATACGTAGAGTAATATGGGTGTAAATCGTGACATGAATGTATTACATCTGATTTTTTGTCTCATAATATACACTAAAGCCCGTATCAGACTATGGATTAGGATTGGGATTGGAATTTGACCAATCGGAAGAAAGAAAACCAATAACAAGTTCAGTTAACTTAGCTTTGATTGGTCAAATTCCAATCCAATCCCAATCCCAATCCATAGTCTGATACGGGCTTTAGATATCGAGAGAGAGAGAGAGAGAGAGAGAGAGAGAGAGAGAGAGAGAGAGGGCTCCGCCCTTAGAACATATATATATGGAAGCGGAATAGCAGGCTGAAAAGTGTCCGGAGGAAGTGAATAAGAAAATCGTAGTTGCCTCTCTCTCACGTCTTATTGCTCGTCGTAGTTGCCTCTCTCTCACGTCTTACTGCTCGAAAGTGCGCAGGCGCGCCATTAAGGCGTGAGCGAGAGGCAACTATGATTTTCTTTCTCACTTCCTCCGGACATGTTTCTCTTTCGAGAATAATGGGCATTCCGCTTCCATATATATATGTTCTAAGGATTAAACTAAATACCCAGATGTTGTTTTATCGATAAAACAACGTCTGGGCATTTAGTTTAATCCCTCCGCGGTTCAAGCAGTTAGGATATGATTATTTTTTTAATGGGTTGCAGGGGGAGGGGCGGAGCCTCTCCCCCTGCACCCCACTAAATTATGTTTTGTATCACATTTTAAATAATATGATTTTCTGCTTTAATTGTTTAATAGATATATTTATTTATCATTAAAATCCAAATGATGCATTATATGTACACATATGTTTCAAATTGGCGCACTTTTTGCCTGTCTCTTATACACATCTAGATGTGTATAAGAGACAGCGATCGGAATGATTCCGTTTTCTCTAGAAAAGACAATAGAAATCTAGGAAATAACTAAACAATTCCGATCGGAATCCATTCCGAACAAGTCCATAATAGGTGTCCTGGTCACGTGACCGACTCAATCGGTGGAAGGGGAAATAGCATCAAATATGCGAGCGGCAATTTATCACGTGACCAGATTTGACGCTCGAATCCAGCGTCGAGCGTCAGCATGAAATCGCACCTTGATACACATAATTTTTCATCGCATCATGTCATGTGTCTGATATTACGACGTATATATTTTTATATACCTCCTCAAATCCAGTTAATTTGATCAGAATCCAGACTGTTCCAAATCTCGAGGACCTCTGCTTAGACCTGCTCGCGAGTCATACAAGTTATGAGCTTTTGGTTTAATTTAGTAAAAAACGCGTTTTTCGAAATGTTACGATTATTTTGGTTTGGCAAACGGAAGATATCAAACTCTTTAAGTATATATATTAAAACGAATACAGGCAATACTCTTTCCATCGAATTAGATCCAAAATGGGATATAAAAAATCTAAAGGAGGTCGTCGCGCCTCGGATGGGGATAGCACCGGAAGATATTAAAATTATATTCGCAGGTAAAGAACTGCACAATTCAACTATAATAGAGGTGAGAGTTCGCTTATACGCGCGCGTATATGAAGGTATTTTTGCGTGGTCCGTGTATCTGATTATAATATCCGTGTCATTTAACGTCGCAGGAATGCGATTTAGGACAACAGAGTATTTTACATGCAGTCCGAACGCCCAATAAAATGCAAGATACCGCAAGTCCTATAGAAGAATCTACATCAGAAACGTCCAATTTGGATGACAGTGGTAGCAAACCTATGAATGAGACACTTATGGATTTATCTTTGGATGAATCAGATCAACAAAATTTATCCTTAGAAGGTGATAACGATGTCAATTTAAATGATCAATTCCAAGTTCTTTAAATGATTAAGTGTTAAGAAACAGTTAATTTGTCATTTTATTATTGTCGACAGAGCAGCAGGAAAATCGAGCACATTTTTACGTATACTGTTCGGCTCCCTGTAAAGATGTAACGGCAGGTAAATTAAGAGTTAAATGTGCAAGATGTGGTAGTGGCGCCGTAACCGTCGATAGGGATCCTCAATGCTGGCCAGACGTGTTGCAACCAAGGAGAATAACCGTACATTGCGAAAGTGATTTCTGTCCTTTAACTTCAAATGTGCTTAGTGACGAGACAGATAACCAAGTTTCTTATGCTCGTTTTTATTTTAAATGTGCCAAGCATCCCAGTTTAGGTGAGAATGACAAAGCTGTACCCCTTTATCTCATAAAGCCAAATCTAAGGAATATTCCTTGTCTGGCCTGCACGGATATCAGGTATTTGGTAGTATGAGAATATGATGCTTGAAGAATTGTGATTTATATTAATATTCCAATATATATATATATATAGAGAAACTGTACTGGTATTTCCATGTGAAGCTGGTCATGTGACTTGTCTCGACTGCTTTCGTGAATATTGCACAGTTCATTTACACGAACGACAATTTGAATTTGATACTACCGAGGGGTATTATACATTGTCTTGCCCTGCTGGATGCTCTAATTCTTTTATCCGTGAAGTTCACCATTTCCATCTTCTTAGCACGGAACAGGTAAATAATATAACGTAATTTCATACTTTCCAACTTAAATTTCTCTGAGAATTTTATAATATATTATATATTTAATATATAGTATGAAAGATATCAGAGATTTAGTACGGAAGAACATGTTTTACGCGCCGGTGGTCTTTTGTGTCCAAGACCAAACTGTGGGATGGGTATTATACCATCTTCTATGGAAAATGATGCAGAGTGCCGGAAAATTCAGTGCATCGGTGGATGTGGTGTAAGTAATTCTTTGCACAAAAGAAATTTTTTTACAAGTTTTTCATCCTTTTTGCATTCAGTCATCACAGATTGTACCATAAGTTACGGTAAAATCTCGATTATAATTTCTTCCATAATTTTCAAATCTGATTCAATTGTCAGCATATTGTATTCTCCAAATCTGATTTAATTATCTTTTTTCAGTATGTTTTTTGCAGAATTTGTTTACAAGGATATCATGTAGGAGAATGTGAATCGCAAACGTCGGAAACATCTACGAGTGTTTTTTCTTCTAGAAATTATTTAGTAGATCCCATAAAAGCTAACGAAGTTAGTTAAATTAAATACATGTATCAAAACAAGGCTCTTTTGTTTGGAAATTGACTTATTGCTTGTATTTTTTAGGCTAAATGGGAGGAAGCTAGCAGAAAAACAATACAAATATCTACAAAACCTTGTCCTAAATGCAGAACTCCTACTGAAAGAGACGGTACATCTATAGAATTTCACTTTTCTTTGAACTTAAAAATAAATTTTATTGGGTACTATGACTCAAAGTGTATATAGTGATGGAATATATATAACACGAAATTGTTTTAAGAGATTCATAATTTTGTTTTCTAAGAGACAAAAATATTTTTTTATTTATAAATAAGATTGTTTTATTACAGGAGGTTGCATGCATATGGTATGCACAAGAGCGGGATGTGGCTATCATTGGTGTTGGCTATGTCAAATAGAATGGACCAGAGAATGTATGGGTAATCATTGGTTCGGATAAGGATTTTGGAAGAAAATCATACATCAATCTGATTTTGATGTGTATGATGATTTATAAAATTTATATATATGTGTATATATATATATATATATATATATATATAATTTTATATATATTATATATATATGAACCTTATATATTGTGAGAATCTTGTCATTATACAGTAATGCTTATCGAATATCTTTGTATCGTGGTATAAATAGTGGGTACTTAAAGTTCTTATAAAGAATTGACGTAATATTCGATGTCAGATACCCAGGATTAAAGATTTTATAACAGAGTTTGGCCACAAACGATTTGTCAAAATTCTGTGAGAAAGGGAGAAATATATAAGATCCCTTCTCCTTCCTCACGCTGTCACATATTTTGATCCGCACATGAATTGAATCGACACACGTCACTTTCCATTTACAATTTTGTTCAAACTCAATCGACACTCTTCGATTCTTCTCGAGAGGAGAGTCGGAGTGTGTTTTTGACGAGTGGGGCCCGTTTGACCACGTCTTCTTTCCCTGAATGGCACCTGCCCTCATATGAGGGTCAATACGGCCAATATACAAAATCGGTAACAAAAAGCAATAATAATAAATGAGTAAAACAAAGGCGGTAGATTGAGTCAAACAAATGCGGGAGATTGCGTCAGCAATCCTCAAAAATTTCCTCGGGACGAAACACGGCCGAACACGATCTCAACCGACACTACCGTTAAGGTATATCCAGACAAATTTGCATAGCGCATAAACGTAAGCATAAGAAAATTGAT
>NJRQ01000522.1:48630-89999 GCA_003063805.1 Aphaenogaster ashmeadi
TATAATGTGTAACATAAAAGATCTTTAGAAACACAAAATATATAATTTATTTCACTTTAAGTGTCAATTAAATTATGTTTTTCTTTTGTCTAAAAGAAACATTTCTAAAATATATCCTGTCTGATACAGATAAAAATTTACAAGCAATTGTGAATGAATCATTTATTGCAGGACACCCACAAGTGATAAAAGTAGTGCAAAGTACACCTAATAAAGCATTAAGTGGTATTGTTAGCACGACAAATGCAGGTGGCCTTAAAGTGTTTAAAGCTCCTAATCAAGAATCGCAGGTACTTGCCTAAATTTTATATCTTATTCATTACAATTATGGCTGTTAGTTTAATACAGAGGTTATATATTGTTAATATATAACCTCGCGAGAGAGAGAAAATATCTCGTGAAAAAGCTCCGTAAATAAACAAATTACGTTTGAAGATATACTCGTACTTGTGTAGAATATTTCCAATGTTTCTCGTTAGTGTAATAACACTGGAAATTTGATATTTTTACAAATATTACATATATCATTCCAACTAGGTTTTATCATCGAATACACAAGTTCTTAGGACTATCAGCTTGCAGAATCCATCTACACCTGGTCAGAGTATGTATAGCTTTTTTTTATAAATAAATCTATATATATTTTGTATCATATAATTATAAGAGCATAATAGTACCGCTTGGAAATGTCTTTAATTCAAACACGTAATTATAGGACTGGTAACAATACCTTTGCAAAATACTAAAATGGCAACATCAAAAGGAGGGGAGCCTATGATGACCAAGACCATACAGCTAACCTCTGCACAAATGGTAAATATAATTTTGTAATGAATAAGCAACAATTCAATGTAAAAATTAAATTTTATATTAAACAACTCTAAAATACAAATGCTTCATTTTAGAGCGACATAAAACAAGCTATTGCATCCCAGCAGCAGCAACAGCAGTCTAATACTTCACAACTTGTTAAGGATGCCACTGGGAAAACCTTTATCAGTCCAATATTAGATCACAGTGGGTCCAGAAAAAGGCAGGATGTGGAAAGTGGCGACTTCGTGCCTGAGTAATGCAATGATTTTATCACATACATACACATAGACACAGAGAACATTGATGAGTTTAACTTTCCCCACAAACTTGCGATATACTCTACATGTAAATTTCCATTTATATCTCTTCCTTGTATTGTAGTAAACGGAGAAAAGCAGAAAAGGTCGGGAAAGGATTGAGACATTTCTCGATGAAAGTCTGTGAGAAAGTGAAGAAGAAAGGTACTACTTCCTACAATGAAGTAGCGGATGAATTGGTTGGCGAATTCACTAATCCTGCTCACATAAATTCTCTGACAGATCAGGTATTTATTTCGTAATATACACACGTTGGTTATAAACTTTAAAAAAATATTTGTTCTAAAACAAATGCTATTTCACTCTCATTTCAGCAATACGATCAGAAAAATATTAGAAGACGCGTTTACGATGCTCTGAACGTATTAATGGCAATGAATATCATTTCCAAAGAGAAAAAGGAAATCAGGTGGCTCGGCCTGCCCACAAATTCATTACAAGAATGTGTAGCGTTAGAAAAAGATAAGAAGAAGAAGATTGAGAGAATCAAAGCTAAAACGCAGCAATTGCATCAACTAATCCTCTCTCACATTTCTTTCAAGAACTTGGTTGAACGTAATCGTTTAAACGAGAGTCTCCGCGGGCCACCGAAACCTAATTCTGCCATACAGCTGCCATTCCTCATTGTGAATACCAGTAAAAAGACTGTCATAGATTGCAGCATTTCAAATGACAAGTATGTCAAAGAGACAGAAAGCAAAAAGATTATGAAAGAAATAATTGGTAAATATTACATAAAAATTAATGGAGAAACGTTAATCTGATTTTTTATTACAGAACCGAGTACCTGTTTAATTTTAATGATAAGTTTGAAATTCATGATGATATCGAAGTTCTAAAGCAAATGGGTCTAGCTTTTGGTAAAAAATATTGATTTTACTTTTCATGCTATAATTAGCCGCTATATATTTTTTATATTAAAAATGTTAGATATTTTTTTATATCTCCTAATACTCTTTATAGGGCTAGAAAAAGGGGAATGCACTGAAGAAAATTTACAGAAGGCGAAATTTATGGTTCCGAAATCACTCGAGAAATATGTAGAACGTACGTATTATCTGTTATAAACATTATACATGTGTTTAAATTTTACTCGTTTAAAAGGATCGATCATTGCAGAATTAGCATCGGGGGATTTAGAGAAGTTTATTCCAGTAACTATTCCCGGTCCAAGTACATCGATGGAGGATTTAGATATCAAATTGGAAGGTTCTCGGCCACCGTCGTCGTCACATACTTCATTGTCGGAAGATCCTTTATCGCCACCGTCTCAATACTATTCGGAAGAAGAGGACGACGAGGAAGAAAGCGACCAGGATGATCAGGCTGATAGTGATCTTGAAGTTAACTAGCACCCCGAATAACTCTTCAAAGGCTAGACTCAGGGTTTGTATGTTTACTCCCCCCTAACCACCCACCCACCCCCCTTCCTTCCCGTTCATTATACTTTTTATATGTATATATAAAAACGTTGTGCCTCATACTATACAATATTATACAGTATTTAGCTGCAGCAATTATTATTTCAATACATATTAATGACATATTAATACATTTTAATAATAAACGTATTTAAAACTTCAGAATAATATCAGTCCGCGATGTTAAGTTACAGTTAAAGGGACTTTGCTTCTGAATTTTAGGATACTCGCCACTATCATCAGCGATATGCCAACATTTAATAATATCGTCGTTGTTGCCAATATCGTCTTCACCCCGGTCGCCAGTTTTTAACATATATCGAACAAGGATAAGAGTTGATAATTATCACGAGTGGAATGTAAATCTGTTGAAGTAAATGAGAAATGGTCAAAGGGGAAATATGTTGATTGGGGCCAAGGAGAAAACGTAGCAATTAATCAGGCTGATTGAATTGGCAAATCTAAGTGGCTCTTTTTTCGTATCAAATAATAAAATAGTTCGATGCACGCGCGCGCGGAATGATCGGAATAAACAAATGCAGAATGACTGAAATGGGGTGCTATATTTTAGTTGTGCATCATCATACAAGTTTATATGACTCTAGCGTCTATGTATTATAAATTATAATCTTACAGTATCATAATATTATTATGTGTACGAGATATATTGACCAGTACTCATTTTCTTATGGCACGTTTATAATAACAATTGTCTGTGGTAAGCAGTAAAATGACGTATGATAGATGCAGGCGCACATTTGACTCGAATTAAAAATACAAATAAAATTGTAATAATGTTATAATATGAAGTTTGTAGTTTGTGGTTAGTCTTTTGAAAGGAAAGAGAGAGAGAGGATATGTATTGATTAATGATACTATGTAAGAGGGTTTGCAGTAATTTTTTTACAGCAAACTTGAAAGAAATGAAACATCTTTTCATATCTATTATATGTATAAGCATATGATACATTTAATGGTTGCGTTCAACGGAAAGAAATTATTTTGTGAAACTGTCACATAATTTTTCGTCTTCGGGAGTAAACACTCAATTTTTTTCGGTATATTGAAAGTGTGCTACGTCAATATTATTAATAATTGATAATGATTGTATTATTTTCGGTATTTGTTAAGTACCAAGAATAATAGTACAATTGTATTTTAACTGTGGTAGCGTTACGCTGAATAAGAAATAGTGTAAGCTATGCAGCATGAGCGAGCATGACAAAAAAAAAAAAGAGCGTTCATTGATTATTTTGTCAGCGCTAAATATTGACGCCATTTTCTGCTGAACGCAACTGATGACATACAAATGTCCATTAATTCTATACTGTACCCATGTTTCGCATGGATTTACGAGAACAAGAAATTTTCTGCTTTGATGCAAAGTTAATTACAATCTGTACAAAAGCACCGTGTAGCTGAACTTCCTAGGAATGCTGCTTTACTCCAAATCATCATCGTCGTAAAGATCATCAAACTCTGAAAAGAAACGATTATTTCAATAAACTAACCGTATATTCTGTTAACTTGGATTATTGTTTACATAAAAAAGTGTTTTTGATCTTTTATGAAATACCTATGTAGAGATACTTATTAAAGAATTAAATAATATTTAGTATATCATTGAAATCTTTTGAATAAACTACATTTCGAAAAATGTCTAAGTTTACAGAAAAAGAGTCGTTGATTTTCTATGGGCTTAGAGAGGGATGTGATTAGTGCTAAGTTTATTGTAAACAATGTTTGAAATACCATTGAAAAATTCTGAATGAACAGCTTTCTCGCTAGCTGTAAGATCCACTAATAATCTACTACCTCCAACCTGAAAACAATGACATGTGAGAACATTTTATCGTGAGATTACAATCCAAAGAAATTACATTACGGGCAGAGAGAAGCACAGTATCGATGTCAACCTATCGTTGACATCGATATATTCTAACCTTATCAGAGCCGTATACATAAGATTACCTCCTCCAATTCAACGTAAGGCCCAGCTCCTTCGGGAAACATTTCATCGGCTACAAGCGTCGGCTTCATATTAAAATCGATTTACCTAGCACGTACTCGTTGAGAGATTTTGTTATGACAAGAGAATTGTATCGAGCTTCGTAATAATACGTGGCACGAGAATCGCACATGTAAACGCACGAGACCGCACCAGAGCACAGACACCCTCGAGTCTTGACACTCTCGACTGCGACTCGATCGTCTCGATCGCGCTTGTGACGAAAAATCCAAACTTGTACGATCCGCATGACGAGGTGTGCCGTGTGCCGACGCGAGGTAGCCGCGACAACCATAATGTCCTCTTTAAGCTTTCGTTGGTAAATTATCTAATGTTATCTACTATACCTGTTGTTGAAAAATTCAAAATTTTCGCTGTCGATACAATCGCGAGGATTTGTATTGTAATTTGATTGTATTTGATAGACGCGATAATAAAAAATTTAACATAGTGAATCTCACACGCACACGAAACTCTTGGTCGCTCATTTTCCATATACATTGTCGTCCTCGATCGGTCACGAGGTCGACGAGTGTGACGCGTATGCCACACCGTACACGTACGTGACACGATAATTGTTTAGGCAGCATCAATTATAATGACTAATGACAAATCTATCTTGGATCGATCTAATAGCTGCATTTCGCCATTTCCTACAAGGAACTAATCGTGACGCGCGTCACGTCCATATCTCGTAATCAAAATCGTGAATAACGTAATGCAAAAACGTCCGCGCGAGTTAATTTGACGTGACGTTAAATGTTGGCGAGACGAGCGCGACCGATGACATTTCCGCCAGTTTCCGCGTCCAACCAAGTCACATGTATCCGAGATGAATCTTGGAAATCTCTTAACGTTTTAACGCCTTAATTATAACGGCCCGCGCTTTCGTCCTTCCCGTTGGACGAAGGCTACGGTCAACTTGATCCTACAAATTAGTACAGGCGAGATACGATTTGACCCGGAAAAAATTGCACCACGCACGTTTTTAGGCTTAAAATTTTCAGAAAAATATACTGAATAACATATCCAAAATCCACCAAAATCGCCTTTGCCGTTCTATGTTTTTTTAAACAAAATACACGTGAAAATGTAAACAAATGAGTTTTTCTCAAAAACTATGAGGAATATCGAAAAAACTCAAGAGATCAAAGTTGTAGATCTGATCGAGATCTATAAAAAACACACTGTCACATTTTTTCTTAAAATTTATAATTTTCGAGATATTTACAAAAAACTGTGATATCTTAATATTAGTCAAAGGAATGAATTATATGCAATGTATACGCGTTTGATTACTATATTGTTTTGATTTTTATCAGTGCTATAACCATTTTTGTGCATTGTTGTAAGAATTAAAAAAAATTTTTTATTTAAAAAATTATTTTTATAAATAAATATTTTTTAATTAAGAATAAGACCGCGATATTAAACAAATATAAGTAAGAGAAAATGCCATTTACGGTCGCGGCGGTTCTTGGTGCCTAAATAATAATTATTTTTGTGAATATTCCTACTCGTGCGAACCGCGCGCCGCATATTCGTCGGTCTTGAAACACGGTCCTTACATGAAGCCGAAATAATTAATTCACATATTAAATTGACGAGCAATTCAATAATTTTTGATGCTCACTAGCATCTATAAGATCCCCCCGTCCCCCCATTCCCCGAAAAACTGTAAGGAACTTATTGCGAAAAATAACACCTCAACCAGGATGTTTTATGATTATTTTATGCTAGTGAGCATCAAAAATTATTGAATTGCTCGTCAATTTAATATGTGAATTAATTATTCCATTTTTATAGCAATAGTCTCGTTCATATCTCGCGATCGTTGGCGATTCGGCTGAATCGATCGGTCGAATCGTAGTATTCGTAGTAGCCAAGTTGCCAAGATTGGCAAAGTTCCAAGATTCCAAGGGAACTGTAATTTTGACATTGGCATACCCTACACATTGTTGGTACGTGGCGTTAAAGATAAAAATCTGTATTTTTTGCGCGACGCAATGCTCTTTTTGCAGACCTCCCGCGGCTCCATGGGGAACGGGAGAAACGCGGACGGAGGCTTTGCGCATTCGTCTCGTAGAGAGAGATTATGAGCGCGGTCGGCGCGGCGGTAAAGAGCGGTTGAGATAGAGAAGCGAACCCGAGTACTTGGCTAGATCCGCAGCCGCAACGACTTGAGAATAAAACGGAGCTGCGAAGAGGGCGAAGAGGGTGGCGAGAACGGGGTGGTGGGAGAGCGGGTGGGGAAAAACGGGCGAGAATAGTTGGTGCGCGGTGCGCGGTGCGCGGTGCGCGGCGCGCGGTGCGCGCGCAGTCGATCGGTCAAAATTCACCCTTGCTTGGCTCGTATCATCGTAGGTATCGCTCCTGCCAAGTGCTAGCGCTTGCCGCCGCGGAAACGATATCGCGAGTATCCAAGAGGTATTAGTTTCCTGGTGCGTGCCGTCCGTGCTCGGCTTTAATCCGAGAGATCGTCGTCGTCGCTTTCGCTTCGTTTCGCGGGTGCTCTCGTTGCCCTCCTTCGGATTAATTCCGAATACAAGTATTTCCGCATATCATCGGGTACTTTCCACGACGACCGTCGACTGCCACAGCAGCGGATTCTTTTCCCGCGCGTATCATGCGGCTCACCCCGGTTTTTTAGCATCGGTTCCAAGACGCGGAGAAGGAGCATCGGTGAGTGCAGCGTCGCGCGGCGAGCTTAGCTAATCGCTCGGAACGGAAGGAAGCCGCAGGCAGCGTAGCCGGAGTCGGAGTCGGAGGTAGGCTACCGTGGCCAGTGGGATAGTGGGAATTGGAATACCGACGCGACGTGTAGGAACTTGTGTGCCGCGCGAGTGCGGTGCACGCTGCCTGCGGCCAGCGGCCTGCGAATTGCGAGACGTACGCTTACTTTACTTACGCGGACGGAACCTTCCTCTGCGCCGCGCCGCGCCGCGCCGCGCCGCGCCGCGCCGCGCCGCGGATCAATAACAGCCGTTGCGGTTATGGTAACCAGCGACCAGCTGATCCACCGATATTACATGTTATTTACATGCTTTTTTTCATGCGATTCGCTGCTACCTTTCGTTTCTCTTTCAACACGCGCGGTAATCGTACGAGCTGGACGAGCTTATCCAGCTGGTTTATGTTTATCAGTTATGGCTAGCGGTAATCGTACGGCGCTACTTGATGGACGCGATGGGACTCGCGATTGTCTTCGCTCGAAAATTCTACAATATTTTTACAAAATGTCTCATATATGTATAATACTTGGTTGACTACTTTCAAATATATGCCAAACGTATTTCGTTTAAATCTTTCGTAATGTTTCGCTCAACGTTTATTCGCGCGAAATATCCATAAAGACGCAACGACAATGAAAGTATAATAGTTTATATAATTTGTTATCTATTATGTGTGTCAACGATATCTAAACTTTATATACAAATTTTATTAGAGGTATGCAAAAATTTCCATCGCTCGCGTTTACATAATATAACTGTGTGTTACTTAAAAAGATTGTGTAGGAAGAATAAAAAATGTTAAGAATTGTAATTTGAAATAAATAACATTTGAAACGTAAACTTACAACTCACAAATAAATGTTAGTATGTTAATTTTTTTAGACTTTTTTTACCAATTAGTTTGTAAGAAGATTTATAACAAAGTTCAGGATTTTATAATAGACTCTAACGAGAGACCCGATGTTACATGTCAATTTTCAACAAAAATGTCTATTAAAAATGTAAAAAACTGAATAAATTTATATTTAATATATACATATAAAGAATATTATATATTGAAAGAATTTTCAAAGATTTGAGCAATTTTACCACATGGTTTTTTTATAAAATGATATGAATAAAAATGTAATATTTTTATCGTCTAAAACGTCTGACAGAGGAATATTTATTATACAGTCTTCTGACAATCTCCTTAAGTAATTGTTTCAATTTCTTTTCATTTTTTTATGTAAATATTGGTCAATCTGCATAAGAATTATAAAAAGACAAATCAAAATTGCTGAAATAATTACACTTTCAGTTGGTTTAAAAATGTTAATCGCGATAAGACACAAATTCAAATAATTTTTTCGAGGAAGGGGGATCTTATAGATGCTTGTTAGCATTAAATTATTAAATTGCTCATCAACTGTGTTTCAAGACCGACGAATATGCGGCGCACAGTTCGCATGAGCAGGAGATTGTAAAATTCACAAAAATTATTATTAGGCACCAAGATCCGCCGCAGACCGACATGGGCCTATTCTCATATTTATATTTGACAATTTCGTCGGTCCTAATCTCACTTATTATTGTTTCAAATAATTTTCTTGTTTAATTAACGCAAAACCGCTGTTGTGAAGCAACGATAACCATTTGTACAACTTACAACGAGGAAATTTTAACTAAAAGTTTATGTCGCGACTTGTTTCGAAGATTTTGAAGTGTAAACTCAATTTGAAAGGAGCGTTTTGTCCGCAGGAGATGAATTCGAATGATATGGAAGCGTTGCTGTGCAGAGAAAGATTCGACTCAATTAAATATAAAACTTACAAAAATATTAAATATTAATCAGATTTATTTTATATATACACACATATATATATATATATATATATATATATATATATGTGTGTGTGTGTATATATAAACTTTAATTATATTAACGTTGGCGATATTCGTATCTTATCTCTATACAGGGTGTTCGGAAATTCAACCGACAAACTTTCAGAGATTGTTGGGGGCACCAAAAGGATCATTTTTTGCAAATGGACCTAGGGTCGGAAACGTGTCGTTACATCGCTACGGCAGACAGAGTGTTCGAAAAAGGTCGGACCTCGAAATATCTAAAAAAAATATAAGTTTTATAAAAAACTGGTTCAGACAAAAGTTGTAGGGTGTAAAAAGATCTATTTACTGAACTTATGAGTTTGACCTTAGGTGGCGTCGCCAAGGTCAGATCGAGATTGCCTTAAGCCGTAATCAGACTAGCGATTGCCGATTGGCGATTGGCGATTACTTTTCAACTAATCAGAGAAAAGCAGGCACTGATTGCTTTACTCTGATTGATTAAAAAGTAATCGCTAATCGCCAATCGGCAATCGGCAATCGCTCGTCTGATTACGGCTTTAGGCAAGATCGGTGGCTGATCTTGGCGACGCCACCCAAGGTCAAACTCATAAGGTCAGTAAATAGATCTTTTTACACCCTACAACTTTTGTGTAAAACAGTTTTTTTTATAAAACTTATATTTTTTTTAGATATTTCGAGGTCCGACCTTTTTCGAACACTCTGTCTGCCGTAGCGATATAACGACACGTTTCCGACCCTAGGTCCATTTGCAAAAAATGATCCTTTTGGTGCCCCCAACAATCTCTGAAAGTTTGTCGGTTAAATTTCCGAACACCCTGTATAGATATAAGTCGATTTAATAGTTGTTTAAGGATAGGTGATATTCTACAAACCAATGAAACAAAAATTGTACATTTATTTACGAAATATATCCTCGATAATATCAAAAATTATTGAAGAAATTTTGATTGTACACGAAAAGAACGATTTTGCTGAAGTATCAAAAAATTAAGTCAGATACAGATCAGAAAATCATTATATTGGACTATCCAAAATAATTATGTAGGACGCTCAACCTATTTGCTAGGATGTCAAAACTTTTTGCAGCATTGTCATTATGCTTCAGCGTCCTACATAATTATTTTGGATGATCCGACATAATTATTTTCAGATCTGTATCTGGCTGAATTTATAGATACTTCAGCAAAACCGTTCTTTCCGTGTATTATTACAGAATGCTTTTATTTCATGCTTTACGAGAAATTCCATTTTACATCGATGCTCTTTTGCTTGACATAAGTACAAATACGCATTTTTATATTTCGCAAAGTACGTCTGTACTTCTTTATGATCGTAACTTACAATTAATATCTTTATAGAAAGGACAAACAGTTCTATTTAGAGGAATTAATAGAAAAGAGAAAATGCATAAAAGAAAATGCTCTTTATACATCTTGACACAAAATGTGTGTAAAAAATTTTTTTTCTTACGTCATTTCGACAGAAATGTCAAATATATGCTTTTGAGATAGCATTACAATTAACAACATTATCACTCGTTTATTTGATATTATTGATTACAGATATTTTTGATCTGCGATAGATTAAATTTGTCAATTATGTTTATTAAAGTTAACAATTTAGTTTATCGGTCAGTATTATCTGATTTATTGATCGGAATGATAAATCGATCGTATATTGAAACATACACGAAAGTTATATTTAAACGAGAGATTGTATTTCTATACAATATATATTTTACAGTCTATATTCTACATTCTATATTACATCTACTGCAAATACACTAATGAGTACGTCGGTCGAATATGGACTTTATTAGGTATAGGCGGTTCCCATTATAGCTGCGTGCAATTTGCATTCCGATGCTTTACATACGCAGCCTCACACACGCACGCGCGGCATATGTATGTTACATGTATGCGTGTCGCATTTGCTACGGAAAGTTATTGAGAGACATTTTTTGAGCAGTTGTATTTTGCCGCACAAGTGAGCGTAGAGTCAAATGAATGCAATATCCTGTTTCCGTTCTGTATGTTTATGAGATTATATCGTAAGCGTAAATATCGGATCCGATATTTTCAGTGTGATGAGATTCTCGTAAAGTTGAAGATTAAAGTATCAATGTTTGTCGCGCATCTTGTAATTCTCAGCGTGTTTATTTTTGGATATACATTGATCTTTATATCACTTTTGTGGCGTACTCGCATTGAAGATTAAATGGGCAATAATCATTTTTGGAAACAGATATCTCCTTAAAGAATGTCCTATTTTGAATTTAAATAACACAATACACTTCTAATGGCTTGTGCGTGTATTTTCAGTCGAATGCATCAGAATGGCGGAAAGATACTGCTGTGGATGCTGCATCAGTTTAACGTTTAAGCGGTATATCTAAATAATAACAGAGTAAGGGCTCAGACACATATGAGAGGAATAAGGAACAAGGAATTAAACATAGAGAATTGGGATGTGGAAGAAGGAAGAAGGAAAATATCTTCCTTCTTCCTTCTTCCACATCCCAATTCCCTATGTTTAATTCCTTGTTCCTTATTCCTTTCATTGTGTCCGAGCCTTGAAGCTCACGTGCGTGCGTGCGTGCGTGCGTCAGGTGATCTGACGTATGCAACGTCATCGTAACGCGTGAGTGTATTCCATTATTATAATCTGGGTATTGTGTTTAACACGCACGATTAATCGACGTTTTTTTGCCGCTTATATGCGCTGTTCATCCGCACCTTTGTCTGTAAAATTTTCCGCGATTCGTGTAAAAATTCTTACGATGAGGATAAACACCTACGATCTGGTTTGTTTGCCTTGTGCATAAAGACTTTAATTACGCTTCTATAAAATTAACTTAATGACGGAACTGGAAGACTTTACGTCAATTTATTGGAAAATCACGAGGCTCGACGCATAAATCCGATCCTGTCGTTGAATAGAAATTAGTTAGATGGCTTGGTCGGTGATTCCTTTGAAGGAAGGTACACTCGTCTTATACATCGCCGGTCTCGTGATAATTATTCTGTTTGTCTCTTTTGTCTCGCCAAATGTTTTACGTGGAAGTCCATGTGTCCTTTGGAAATTTTCCAAGTTTGTTGCGATCTCGAAGAATTTCACGATTGTACGATTTACATGAGCGGGATGTCGGGGAGTATCGCATCATGTATTTAACTCGCCTTTCAATTACACGGGATTTCCCCGATACGTTGAACGTTCTTTTGTCTTTCGATGAATTGTCATATCATATATCGATGCATAATGTTCCAGTTATTCTTTTCATGTATTTTGTCTTACATGTATAACCTGCCCGCTTATCATAATAATAATAGTAACAACATATTAGCGATGTAATGAACAAAGAAGAAATGACTCGCACGTAGCGTTCCCTGTATCGTCATTTTCTAACGAAAAGCACGTACAAAGATAAGATATATTGAATGCTGTTACGCTTATCTTTGGCTAGTTCTAAGCTCGGAATCTACTTTTATCATTTCCTCCGTATCGAGGATGCAATTAGGTATATGGTGCAAAATGGCTCTTTCACGATACGATGTAAACTTATGAAAAAATAATGTCCATTGTCGCGTAAGAATATGGTAAAGAAAATAACAATAAGGATAACTTACTCCATACTTAAACGTTACTCGGAAAGTAATCCGTTGTTATGTAATACATAGACGATTATAGAGCCTTACGATCGCTCGATTTTGAACAGAAAGGGAAAGAAATGTCATTGTCAGTTTCACGTCCTTTTAATAATGGCAAGAGCTTGCGTGTATATATATATATACGGTACATCGTATGTATTATTATAATTTCAAATGTAGAGTAAGGCGGTTTGTACGTATATATATACAAACGAGAGAAGAAAACTATTTCTTATCTGTACAATTCTACGACTCGTGTGATAAGCTACTTATACATGTGAAAGCTATACGCGTACAGTATTCGCCACGTTGTTAGATTGGAAAGCGTTTGAAAGATTGCGCGCATCTTTCGCGCTCGCTTTTGTTCGATATGTAAATTATCGTTGGGCTCGTATGTATGTACATACAACGAATGCAAATAACAGGCATACCGATAGTCAATTTTGGAGTTACACGTCATAAGTGACGTGATCGAAGAGTCCCTTTTGTCCGACGCTTAGACGCTCGTATGTAGCTTTCCGTTCAATTGCCACTTTCTCAAGTGCCGTCGTATACGATTTGTTATTTATAATTATCTCAATGCAAAATTAGATTAGTCGATAAAAACAAAGCGGCAGATTTGTCCCGAAGGATATGATCGAGGGATATTTAATTGATCGACGAGACGTGTTTTCTCGACAATCGCGGCGGGCGTATGAAGTAGCATCGCGCGGAATAAACTCTCCCCGCGTCGCGGTGCGTTTAATGTAAGATCGGCACACCGCGTGACGTCACGACGAAACGCGTTCGTTTGGCGAAGCCAGTGGTCATATGTATCAGCGGGAGCGGGTACCAGCTATCAGTATTAGCCCGGTCATCTTTCTGTGCGCGCGACGCGCGCAATGCCGATCGCGAGACGAGGCGATCTCTCCGCGCTGCCGAGAGACATACTTTGATCAATCTGTGCGCGGAAAACTTTGCCGAAGCGCAGCCCGAGACGTGAAAGACATCGTTTCGCGGACGCGATGACGGATTACCGATTCATCATCCACGGACGATCGTTGTTGATCGCTTTTTCTCGAGCATCGCTCGATTTTTAGCCAAGACGCCGCGCTTAATCGCGCTTGCCCGTTCGCGCGTTTGTTAACGTGTATTCGCTCGTGGGTGATCGGGTTCGTCGCCATCGGCGATCGTGACAACGCGTACGTTCTCTCTCTCTCTCTCTCTCTCTCTCCCTCCCTCCCTCCCTCTCCTTCCCTCTCCCCCGACCCCCCCCCTCACTCTCTCTCTCTCTCTCTAGCGATGAGATTTCGCGGGAGCTGGAGATTTCGCCGTCTCGCGGACGCGGGTGTTCGACCTCGTGCAAAGGCCAAGCGGTAGCGCGCGGGCGAGCCGCGCAACCTCCCGATACTAGTTTGATGTTAGAGCGCAACGTTTCTTACGCTTTCGGACTAATCGTGCCGCTCGACGTGCCGCTTCGCTAAACGAGAATGGGACAACTTTGGATAACGCAAAGTAACCGATCGCACCGTCCATCATGGTTCGTCAATTCTCTCTACGTACCCATCCATTTATTTTATACAATATTTTTGCCATCGAATATCAGTAAGATATTAGAAATATACTTACGAGTAGGGTATTTAAGTTGGCGTCGTGCCGAAACGCACGCCGAAACCGATCTTAATTCCGAACGGAATCGAGCAGGAAATAAATAGAGTTCCGATAACGTTATTAAAGGTTATCGGAAACACATGAATAATAATTCGTTGAGGTTTCTTAAGTATTTCGCGCGTTATAACTCTTACATCTACCCGTAGAATACACGACTTGGAATTTCCTTTGAATTTAATTTGATTCGAGGCTAAGAAGTCGCGCGCATCGTAAATGGATCGTGGTTAATACCGCTATCGCTCGCGATTGCAAAATTTTTGGGTTTGATAATTATTCGTTAAAAATAGCAGGTAACACGCTATTTCTTCATGCCTGCCTCGCTGCGCTACGCCACGCCACGCCACGCCACGCCACGCCACGCCACGCCACGCCATATTCTTCTCAATTGCCTTGTCAAACGGGTTTCGTTGCAATTGCAGATGTAAAAAATTCGAGTACTTTTTGATATTTACAAGATGATGGTTGCAAAATAACCTCGTACACGTTACACATAACACGTTATACATTGCGATTTAGCATTTCTCCTGAAAAATGATGTAGAAGCGCAAAGCGCGGAGAGTGTCGAGTTGCTATCGTTGCTAACGCACGACACGAGGACGATCGATGCTTCGCGTGAATGAGCGCGCGCGTTATCACGACACATGCTTCGAAGACTTGTTCATGATTCGCTCTCGTTCAATGCCGATAACGATTAACAAACATCTACTTTCTCAGTCGAACGCTATTTCGCTGATGTTGATCGATAAACCCCGACGCCAAGTTGTACACGGTGAAGCCATGAAGCCATTTTCGTGCCGTGCTTCTGGCATTACACGTGTCTCGATGACAAATCATCAAAAATCGTTCGTTAATCGATTTTTTACGAATCGTCGATACCTCTTGTTGCGTTTGTAATGTATCAAACGTGTATCCTCGGTCTATTCCCACGTATTCACTGAATTTAACTCTTAAGATTCTATATTTGTGACTCACGATCACGAGCATATACGCCACGTGGATTAAATTGCAGTAATGTTGCAACTGTGGCAAACGATTTACAGCGGGTTAATACTACGCGTATCGTAATACTACGCCCACATCGTGGATATTTTATTATGCGGTTTATTATATTACGATGGAATCGATGAAATCTCACGGCAACGCCCTGCGACGTTAATGCGAAAACGATACAAATGCTATGCTGGCGTTGAATTTGGACCGCGTACGTACCCTGGTTTACCCGTCCACGGGCACAAAGCCAGAATTGCGAAAAATTTTGTCGGCCAAAGGCGCCTATTTCTTCGTCCCTACGTATGATCGGACGATGGGAGAGAGTAAACGAAGAATTTCCTTCAGATTATTCGTTGTATTGAAATGTATAGAATTTTTCAAAATAAGAGAAACACAATTGCAATCTAATTAGGTACTTTATCGCCGAAACCATAAGATACGCATCGCGTCGCGTCGCGTCGCGTCGCGTCGCCTCGCGCGGCAGTTGCCAGTGCCAGTTCGATAAGTCGTATCGCGCGATTGTTGTATGTATAATACGGACACCAATTTTATCGAATTCCTTCTAACCCGATGCGAAAAGATGGCTCTGCCTCACCCCTTCCAACTTAAACGAATATTACTTGTATTTTACATTTTATTTCCATTTGCCTTTTATAAATAATGTTATTTCTATGAAATGTCTTTGTCTCTCAAATCCATCTCATCGACAAGCTATTTCTCTACATATAGATTATAGTTTCCAATAAGACTGCAATTATTTTACTTTCATATTTGTCGATATCGCACCGATACCATGTTATTGGAATGTACCGTGTCTCTCGTACACTACTTGTATATGACGTTTATGTCAAAATGTGGCTTAGCTTTTGGCAGTTTTACTCACTTTTCACCGCGATTCTCTATATTTCGGGTATTTACGCGAGCGCGGTATACGGCACTCGCGTGCGAGTGCTAAGATTCCACGCAAAAAGTTAAATGGTCGTCTTCCTCTGAGTTAAGTAACTCGACAAGATCTAGGTCAACGTTAAATCTACGATTAGTTTTGACAAACGCGCAAGCAGTTGGAACATCGAATTGGTCTATAATATGTAAATTTATCAAGAAGCGTAAGGCGTAATGTGGTAGAGACATTTAATAAAATATGTTTCGAAACTGACAGCGTCATTTTCTAAGTAAACATTAAGTAAACTTCATTTTAAAGCTTAATTTTCTTATACATTTTTCCTGACGTAAAATAATAAGCAGTTTCGTAATGAGATCGAGTATTTGATGATCTTAACTCTTGGATGCTTTCGGTGGTTTCATGATGAAGAATTGTAAGAATTTAAAGATTTCGATAAGTGTAAATTGAATATTATTGAAACGTAGCATTAAGATTTCTCTACAATTTACTTGAAAGAAAAGAAAGAAGAAGTTTAATTAGCACACGGAAAGAACGGTTTTGCTGAAATATCCAAAAATTTGGCCAGATACAGATCTGAAAATAATTTTGTTAGACCATCAAAAGTAACTATGTAGGACACTCAAACATGATAATAATGCTGCTAAAAGTTTTGATGTTCTAGCAACTATTTTGGGCGTCCTACATAATTATTTTGATGGCCCAATAAAATTATTTTCAGATCTGTATCTGGTCAAATTTTTAGATATTTCAGCAAAACCATTCTTTCCGTGCAGTATTGGGAATATAGTACATCTATAAAATAACATTGAGGAAGCAATAAAATAGTAGAAGGTAGATCAAAGACATCTCCCATGCATCCAAAGATGAAACATTTCTTAAGTATTGCGACGCGATACGACGCAGCACGACGACGAGCCATGTGGACACTGCGTCGCGTCGCGTCGCGTCAAATCAAGTCATGTCAAGTCAAGTCGACACTGACCCTTTAACGTTTGCACGCACTTGAAATTTTTGCTTACATCAGCAATCGAACTTTGAAAACAAGTTGCAATCGGCGAGAATGAGGAGACGTGGAAGGTATAGGTATAAAGGAAGAAGGAAAGAAGATCGCACGATACGCACGTGATCATCGTGGCCACCGTTAAATCCTTAAATTGATAGCAACTCATACACAATGAACTTCATTTATAATCGCTGACTCTAACTCGAGCTACTTCGGCCGGTTACGAAATGCCAGAAGCGAGTCACACTGTCGAGTGTCTTTGCCAAACATCGAACTTGGAACGTCTAATAATGCTCGAGAATGTTGCTTTAGCGAGTAAATATAGCCGAGCGAGGCATTTTTTTTTCGCGACTACGTGCGTCACTTTGGTCATGTTATTACCGCATATGTATAGATGTATAGTGACGGGATATATCGTTTGATTTGATTGAAACGATAGATTAAACGGTAAAACGAAACGAACTAGTACCTTGGCGCGATAGTTTGCGTTTTCAGAAAAACGTGCTCGCGTCTAACTGTGAGATCTTTTTTAACGCGATGCTTCTTATTGATTTTGGTTTAAATAAGTGATTTATCGTTCGAAATTTAGTTGCGTATTTATATACCGTATACCGTTTCTCATCCCTTTGTATATCCGTCTCTCTATCTACTTATCTACCATCCATCTATTTTATCCATCGATTCTCTCTAAATGCGGACACATGTATCGCTGAGATAGTTGGCTATGTTTTTTTTGTTGTAGAATACAACGCGAGAACCGAAACAGTACGTTTCGCCGCATGGGTGCCTGGGTTGACGAACGTTTTGCGGAGGAGGAGGTGGTCCCAAGTAATCAAAGTGCTACTTGGACTTGGAGAATCCGGGGCCGCAATTGCAATGGTGGTGGACCATTGCATGGTCGACCGGGTGCCGACTATCAATCGCCAAACAACTTTACATCGACCTGGTCGTCAGCATCCCTATTACCGTTGCGCCGTCAGTTCACCAGGCAGCTCTACGAGTGGCCTTGTTTACCGTTGTTTAAGTCAAGGACGAAACTAGACTTTTATTGAATTGATCCGATCCAAGTTTCGAGTTCCGATTTAAGAAGAAGGGCCGCCCAAATTTCCTTGCAAATATAGATTGCCCGAGTTCTTGCTACCGTGTGTGATTGTTCGTATGTGTCTATGTGCGCGTATCGTACGGGATCGGTTTTATGTAGAGGAAAATTGGATCGAAAGTATTTTGATATCTCTAAAAGTGAATCCCAAAAGTGAATACCCTCCACATTCTTCGTTTCTTCAATATGGCCGAGTGGACCAAGTTTAACGATGGAGACAAGCCGATTCGACTCAACGAACGAACGAATGATGATATAACCGTAAGGCGATCGTACACCGAAACGAGCGACGATGAAATTATCTACGAAGATTCACGTATGGTGAAATCGAACGATCAAAACGATTACGATTGCGATAATCGCGAAGAGACGATCGTAGACTCGAGTCCGGTTCGGGGATCAGAGTACGTCAATAGTTTTCAAAACAACTCGGAGCCTTTGGAAAATGCGCAAAAGGAAGAAGAAATAAGATTCGTGGAGAACGATCCGGAACGAACGCAGCAATCGGGCTCGAGAATACGTCGGGAAGCTCGTCAAGAGCTGAAAGAAGCTTCGCAAAATTTACAGAGTTCACCAAAGAGACCCAATAGCCTCTACAAAGAGGATGCATCTAGTCCGCAAAAACTGAAGAGCGTTTTCAACGAGAGGAGTACAATTTTCGGGTCGCCGACTAGGATTCTGTCGTCCAAGAGTCACTCGTCGACCGAGAAGAGTACCGAGAAGCTCGTGAACGGCAAGTCTCCTAAGGAGGACAAGCAGCAGCATCATGTGCAATTCAACAAAGAGTCCCAAAAGCAACAATTACGTCATACACCTGAGGAAAGACCGCATCCAAGTCCGTCAATTTCCACATCTACTACAAGCAGTTCCGAAGACAATTCCAGTTTGGGACAGTTTTGCGAAGCGAGGCCTCCCGACGGAGGTTGGGGCTGGGTCGTTGTAGCGGCCTCCTTTATGGTAAACTTGATCGCGGATGGCATTACCTTCTCCTTTGGCGTAATATACGTCGAGTTTCTCAATTATTTCGGTGAGGGCAAGTCCAAGACAGCGTGGATCGGCAGCCTTTTCATGGCGATGCCATTGTTATCGGGACCGGTGGCAAGTTTCTTAACCGATCGATACGGATGTAGAAAAGTAACAGTGGCTGGTAGCATCCTGGCAACAGCTGGTTTTGTTGTAAGTTCCTATGCGAACTCTATGGAAGTACTCATCTTCACGTTTGGTATCGTAGCAGGTTTCGGCTTGTCCTTATGCTTCGTCGCGGCGGTGGTAATCGTGGCGTACTACTTTGACAAAAAGAGATCTTTTGCCACCGGTCTGTCAGTGTGCGGTAGTGGAATCGGCACTTTTATTTTCGCGCCCGTCACACAGTATCTTCTGGCGGAGTACGGCTGGAGAGGAACCACGCTGATTCTGGCAGGATTGTTTTCGAATCTTGCTGTATGTGGATGTCTGATGCGGGATCTCGAATGGACTACTATTAGAGCGAAAGCGAAAACTCAAGAGAGGAGAAAGAATCGAGAAAAGAATCGGGAAAAGAAGAGATCTAGAATGCAGAGTTCCAGCGCAGACTCCTTCTCTGCCACCAGCTCTGCGAACACGACCACGCAAACGCCTCACGGTGATTCTAAAAGAGGTTTTGCATCGGCCAACGCGATGATTATCGAGAATCTTCGGCCGCAGGATGGATGCGACGAGGAGAGTGGTGAGAAGTTGTTCTCTAGTTTGGTGAATCTGCCTACCTTCGTCAAAAACGGGGAAAGAGTTCCTCTGGAGGTGCTGGAACTTCTCAGTACGAATAAAACCGTTTACAATGTTCTCCTGCAAAATTATCCGAGTCTTTTGATATCGTCTAGAAGTTTCAGCGATTCCGGGGCATTGCATGATCAACTGAGTACACCCTCGGCCCGATTTATATCTACGCCGAGTCCATTAGCTGAATTGCGAACTGAAGGCAAGGACAAGGGCAATGAGCGAATTTTGCGCAGCGCGCAACAGCAGCAGCAGCAACAGCAGCAGCAACAGCAGCAGCAACAGCAGTCGGTAGAACAACCGGCGTATTTATGGTGGCTGAAGAAAATCGATTCCGACACTCCGTTAAGGCGATCTAGTACGTTGGAACAACCGAGGAGGCTGCCCACTGCCTATTTGAAGGATATCAGAATGCATAGGCATAGTCTGACTTACAGAGGAGCCATGCTCAACATCAATCGATATCGTTTGAGAGCTTCGAGTTGCCCGGACATCTATAGAAATTCAATGACTACGATCGCCAAGACGAAGCTCGTTTGGTACGCCGGACTCTGGGAATTTTGGGATTTAATCGTCGACATGCTGGACTTTTCGTACTTTGCCGATCCGAGGTTCCTGCTGTTCGCTGTCAGCAACTTTCTCTTGCACACGTGGTACGATGTGCCTTACGTCTATCTGACGGACAACGCGATCGAGGTTGGATTTAGCGAGACGGATGCGTCTATTCTGATCTCGGTAATCGGGATTGCTAACATGAGCGGCGAGGTAAGCAGCGCGGCGGCGAAAATGTTTAGCTAAATAAACGGACGGCATTCTGATCTGGTAGATCTTTAGCGATCAACGTGAATCTTTTTTGCAGATTTTTCTGGGTTGGGCCGGCGATAGGGCGTGGGTGAATGCATCTATCGTCTATGCCGTGTGCATGGCGCTGTGCGGTACCGTTACCGCTCTGATACCGATAGTTGTCAGTGATTACTACACTCTATGTGCAATCTCTGGTGCCTTTGGATTATTCATCGCAGCAAATTACAGTCTCACCAGCATCATTCTTGTCGAATTGATTACCTTGGAGAGGTTCACGAACGCTTACGGTCTTTTGTTACTCGTTCAGGGAATCGCCAATCTCATGGGTCCTCCACTAGCTGGTAAATTTTCGCGCGGTGGCGCGAAACTTTATTATCGTCATAAATTAACGTAAAACAGTTGTAAACGTTACGAGCGTAATTAAAAATGTAATTTAATTTAATTTAATTTAAAAAAATTGAATTGAATATTTAAGTAACAGAATTATAAATGGTAGATTGCGTTTTCTGGATAGGGAAACACGCTGAGTGAATTCTGAGGATAAACGATTTCTTTTTCAGGGTGGCTGTACGATATCACAGGCACGTACGACCTGTCCTTCTATCTGGCGGGACTGTTCATTGCGTTAAGCGGCGCATTGTTATTAGTGATGCCTTTGATCGGTTTGTACCGAAAGTGTCGAAACGAATTCAGCGGGGTAACTGCTGACAATGATTTCAATGCGATAAACAATGTGTAAATATACCGATATTTATTGAAGGAACAAGCCAGAGATACACAAGCAACCATCGTCGATGGGTTCCATTGCAATTGGAATTCCATCGCGATGTTAAGGGATATCAAAGGAATTGCAACACATTGCGATAGATTGCGAAAATGCCATAGGCACCCCTTAATTTCGTGGTAGTGTCATTCCGCGACATGCTATACACGAATTGCTCGAGCCGGCTGTGGTGTATTACGTAGTTATAATTATAGTTTGTTGAAACACCCTTGGGGGTTCATAGACTTTCCGTGACGATTAATGCGAGCGACTCGAGGAATGTTACGTAAAGTAAAAAATGGTAACAAATCGTATCAGTGGAGTTCCGACTCTGCGTGATTATCAGCTAACTGATGCTTTAGCAAAGCTTTGCGAAAGTTACCAGATCATTTCTAATCTTTTAGACATTGCGCAAAGGAAATTATTTCGAGAGTATAAGTATAGCTTTTTTTAATATTTTCAATAGCGTAAAGCAACATTACGATATAATAATATATGTACAAATTAGGAACATGCCGCTTGCGATAATGTAAAGTCAAAGGGCCTGCGGAAGGCTCGTTACGAGCTACGCGTTGCCGTCGATGATTGTATCTTGCCCGAACAGATATATATTTTCCGCACGGCAACAACCAACAATAAGTATAATTTCGAATCTCAGGATACTAGCAATTGATGCATAATATAGTGGTTCGAAATCGGCACATTTGGTGTCCTGGTTTGCATGTACAGAAAAAAAAACATATGAACTCTATGCATGCTTGTAGTCGCTATTTCTTCGTCAGGCGAATTGTATTCCGAAGTTAGATTGTACATCTAACAATTGACAAGTTATCCTCTCTACTTTGGATAACGCGAAAGATATTATAAATTAATCATCGCGGCACATAATCGCTCTTGAACTTTCGTGATCGTCTTTGTGTAACGCGTGCCTTTCGCGTACGAGTTTCGCGAGTCGTTCTCGCGCGTGTTTGAATTATAATTAAATTAAAACAAAGTTAAACAAATTAAAACAAACTAATTTTAATTGATTTCGTTTGCATTTTATTCAATTATATTATTTTTCAGTCGGATGAAAATATAGCAATGTTATTATTGTAATAAGTTTCGCTTAACGGCTAATGCAGGAAAACTGGAGATGTAGTAAATTAGGATAGCAAATTTCTTTTTTCTCATGTAGAATGCGATGCACGTATTTCGGTCGGAAAACACGAATGCACGAGGCACGTGCGTATAGCTTTTCTGTGATCATAACTTGCCTCTTTTTCAATTGTGCGCCCTACAAGTAGACACACACACACACACACACACACACACACACATACACACCCAACTACTAGTACCTCCGTTACTACATAACAACGTACACGCGGTATGCGTGTGTGCGTGCGTGTGCACATTTATTTTCTTAATCATAATTAAATCTTAATCTTTGTTCACCAATCACACGCTGTTGTTCGTTTTTCTTTTTATTCAAAAGAAATTCCAAAGAAACATGTCGGGGGCACGACGTCATCGTTGTAGCCAGGGATGGGCATTATTTGAGAAATATTTGAAATAAAAGCATTTAAAATGCCTATTTAAAATAGGCATTTTACATTTTATAACTGCTTTTAAAATGGAAAAAGCATTTAAAATGCCTATTTAAAATAGGCATTTACATTTTATAAATGCTTTTATTTCAAATATTTCTCAAATAATGCCCATCCCTGGTTGTAGCGATATACAATAATGGACGAAAAGAATAACGGTAAACGTCGTTTCATCAACGCGACGGCAATGAATATTGGCGCACAACGGAGAGTATTTATTCCACCACCCCCAAGAGGGTTTTAAATAAAATGTACATTCGCATTGCGAATACGCATTTCGAGATATACAAGTTCTTTAAAACTAGTCAAAGTTGCACTACAATATTTTAGGTATTATCGATTCCACGGAAAAATTTTCTATTCCAAAGATATCTGTCATAGTCATAGGAATACACGTACGTATAACATTACGAGGCCTTTATACGGAGAAACAAAATACGAAAGACTATTTACTGCTTTCACAGATATTAAGAACTAGATCGTTTAGGCAGCAACGACCGCGTAACGAGTTTCGAATATTCTTTGTCGAGTGCCGAACTGATCGCGTGTAATTTGATAGCCGAAAGTATAATAATCACAAACCAAACAGAAGTTTCAATTCCGACTAAACGTATTTCCAATTAGATCAAATACGAATCGATCGGTGTCTTGTTATCGTGTCCGGTGCCAAGTCGAAATTATGAGAGTGCAATAATTTGTTTCCCAACATATGTATGTATATGTATACGCTCGCATTATACGTATCGGGCGTATACAGCCTTATATGGCATCTGCGAAATGAGTATAAAGCAATATTTTAATATAAAAAGAAAAAAATTGTGTATTTCATATATTTACGATATCAAGTTGCCGGCTTCACGAGAGCCCGAAGCGACTTTCAACGGTAGTATTAAGCGATAGTTATTAAGACGAGGAACAGGACGCAAATAATCTGTGAAAGGATAAATGAGGACTTTTTTAAATAGAATATCGATAAAAAAGAAATCTTAGAGTGATACAAGTCCTTCCAGTAAAAAAGAATATTAAACAAAAATATGTAGAAAGGAAGAAGCGAGGCATGGACGCGAATTTCAAGTGACGATAATCAGCGTTTCGCTCGTATTACGTGAGATTGTCGAGTCGTGTAGAACTTTGGCATTCTATTGAAAAATCTTGAAAATTTTACCAATCTTCAACTATATTTCCAACGATTCTAATCGTTACGTTAATTAGATCGTCACAACATCGATCTAGCGCGTCCTTGATGCATCCGATACCGATTATATGTATACCTACCTAAATGTGATCCGATTCATCTATTGGCGCCAAAACATTACCGATTTGAACGTTCTTGTTGACTCTTAAATATTAAAAGAATTAATCTATCATTAGTCTTACATGTATATGTATATGAATTCTTGGCCAATACCAATCCCTACCGAGAACGCGAAATGCGATATCCGAAAACGATCTCGACAAATATATCGCTATGGTTTCTTGGTACATTCACGTACACTTTTAGTTCATAGCAGCGAATTCCACATTTGTCACACGAACCTGCAGATTTCAAACTTTATCCATGGCCCATGCGCTTATCATAGGAATTGTTGAACGGAAAACGAGTATATTCGGACTTTTTTATTAGCTTTATTTTTCGCTTGTTATCACGATGTCGCTTAGGGCCAATTTCACCAACCACGGTTAACTTAACCGGCCGGTTATTCCATTGGAATTGATCAATCGCATTTGTTAATTTTGCTTAACGACAAATGCGATTGGTCAATTCCAATGGAATAACCGGCCGGTTAAGTTAACCGTGGTTGGTGAAATTGGCCCTTAGACACACATTTAAACGAGAAAACCCGTATCATCGTATTTTACCTTTCAATATACATATATGGTTTCTTGATTATAAAATAAGATGAATAATAAAGCAAGAGATAGAAGAGATTAGAAAAAATTTGATCGTAAGAAAGAGAGAAGGGGGAGCGAGAGAGAGAGAGAGAGAGAGAGAGAGAGAGACTGATCCGATACTTTTTTCATATCGTAGAAAGTGCATGCTGAATTACCGACAAGTGAAGACAAATCGTCGTCGTATAACGTCAGATGGCATTACATTGCCATTGCGTCGCGTCATGTTGACACAACGGAGATAATTTTATCGATCGGTCATTTATTTTCAAATATATTTTTATACTCGCGTAAAAAACTATTCTCATCGGCGCGAATGCCGACAAGCTTTTTCGAGAGCGCTAAACGATACATGAATCTAAAAAAGAGAATTTTCGCGTGAAATACTCTGTGAATCGTGGCAATCGTAAAATTCGTAAGAGACTACGCTACTCCGTTTTTAAACTCTCATGAGAGTAGTTGCTTTGCAGGTACTTATTCGCATGTCCGCGTTTTTGACGATAGCTATCGGTGAGATTAAAGCGGCTCTAATCATCTCAAATGCCGAACGCGTCAAATTAAATGTTATTATTAAACTGTCAATGATATTCGCGAAATTTGTTATTATTACTAAATATTATAAGAGATTCAATATATATTATTATTAAAAATATTAAATTCTCTATCACAGGTTTTGTCAAGCAATTCGCGTCAGCAATGAGGTAAAATTATGTGATTGTCACAATGAGACATTATCGATATCGGTATACATGACCATGCAGCCGTATATCTATAACCGCGTGACCTTGCATAGTTTATCAATTTATCGTCGACATCGCGTTTTTAGCATCGGGATATTGGGAAGTGGTCGAAAGAGGCGAGTCAAGGCGATTCGAGGCATATAATGGTGGGGCGAAAGTAGACGCGGCGCGGCGGCGCGGGGAGACGAGCCGAGCCGAGCCGAGCCGAGACAAGCCGAGACGAGCCGAGACGAGCCGACTCGGACGGATGAGGAGCGGCGCGGCGCGGAGAGGCGCGGCGTAGAGTGGCGTAGAGGGACGAGGCAAGGGCGGCACGGGCACGGCGAGATCAGATGAGGCCGACTGCCGACTGCCGACACGCGTGCTCCGTTCAGGTCAGGTGCGGCGGCGAGAAACGAGAACCTTTCTTATGACGTGGATTTCGAGGCTCCTGAACCGCAGTCAGCAGTGTACCGGGTGTCCTCAACCAAGGCGGTCGCGTGATATCGCTTGCGTCATCGGGAAACGCGCCGCGAGCGAATGCACGAAATTGTCGTTGCGATAAAAAGGCGCAAAACATTTTTTCCAACGAGAATCGTGCTCGACTACTCAAAGTCTTCAGCTGTAATAATCTGCGCGAGCTCGTTGTTGGTAAGCTTAATGTGACACGCGATATTCAACTTGGCAGCACTTTACGCATGCTAATTCTCTTTTCTTTGCTTTTCTCATCTTCTTTTTTCGTCTTTTTTTTCGGCACTTGAAGCATAGAAATGGCATGTATCGAGCAGGATAGCGAGGTGATTAAGAGTTTTATCTTATGTCCTTTTATTAATAGACATTTATTGCCAACTATCGTGTCCTCCTTATAATTAATATATCTCTCGTAACTATTATGAATTCTTTGTTTCGTCACTGTTATTCTCGATATGAGAATGTTAACACTCTTTGTGTTTAAAACGTCGCGATTCTGTATGTACACGTTCAATTTGGAAAGAATGTTACGACGCTCGTCTCGTCGACGTTTATCTGTCACTCGCGTTAAATGTGCTCTCTGCCACTAATCACTATTCCGAACGGACGTATAATTTACCGGAAACTCTAAAAGCTAAAATCGTGTACACGTTTATCAAATAAATGTGTTTACGTTACGTCGATGTAGCTTTAAATAACGAATGCATTCCTCGATAATTATGTATTCATTTTACTTCCTCGAATATTCCTAAACTTTCCAATGTCGCAACTGATGTAGATTGAGCAGAAAATCGATATGCCATTTCAAATTTATGATCGTATATATATTAGTGTAGGAGATGGAAAAAATTACGGAGCCGATACTGCGTCTCGAACTCGAGATTCCTCGCTTTCCACGCTTAGCACCTAGCATGCTAAACCACGACCGCTCCACTACTCTCGTAATTATCTCGATCTCCTATCAATAATCGGCCTTACGACCCTGTATTCCTACATTAGCAACTATCTTAAAAAGTAAGATAAGAACACTCATCGTTGCGATATAAATCTTTGGCAGATTAAACACGCATTGGACACCCCAGAATTTTTAACGTTGTGAAATTATTTTTATTTGCAAATTTTTTTTTATCGAATTATATATGTACATAACTTATTAATTGACAGTTTTAAGCTTTTCCTCTTATCAAGACGTTTTGCTACTATCGCGAAGATTTAAACTGTACAACATTTTCCATAAAAGCACCAACATTTTTTTCGCATAAAAAACTCATTACACAATCGATTCACATAAATATATTGTTACATATTTTTCGCTTTTTCCCCGCTCCTAGTCTCTAGCTTTCTTTCACCTGTAGCATTGAAAGTAAGCTGAAAAGTGCATTTTGATTAAAGAGCAATTAGGGGAATAGATACTTAAATTAATGATAAGATTTTATCGTTTTGAGTGTTTACATTCCGCACGACGCATTCATCTGCAATATAATCCTGGTTAAGTATGCATGATTATCGGTATTAAATTCACGGACAATGTCCCGTCGTATCGAGTTAAAATATTTGGCGTGACGTTTAATCGATACGCGTGTCGGTACATATATTCGAGATAAATAATATTCTGATAATGAAATATGAGAAATATTTTCTTTATACTTTGCTTTTAAGTTTAGCGAAAATACTAGTTAAAAATATTGCATTACAATCTCTTTTGTGCGACAAATCAAGTTAATTGATTAAGTTAAGTTTTCAACATTATATCAGTGTTGATTGAAAGAACAGCCAGAAATCGTTTTTCTTTTGAGCTAACAATAAGAATAAGCTTTCTCGATGGCGCGCGGATCATCTCGTAGATTAATGTTTCGTATAGATTGTTTTCAAATTTCTGGACGCCTTGATTTTTACTTGATTTTTCTACAAAATCAAATTTATGGACAATTTAATTGTCTCTATATTTTACAATTAGAGTAGAGACGGACATTTTCACGTAGAAATCGACCGGTCTCCATCGGTCGGTCTCCATGGTGATCACACCCACACCCCTCTGACGACTCTTGCGTATATCTCGTAACTACTTATTTTCTGTGCCTGGAGATTTATTTATGTCCATTTCTACCAATGTAGGTTAACTTTAATCTCGGTTTAACCTATTCTTTATCTTTTTCTCATTTTCTTACAACTAGAAAAAGATTAAGAGTAAGTTAAACGGAGATTAAAATTAATCTACGTTGGTTGAAATGGACATTAGGCGTATATAAGAAATGTATGTAAAGCAATCAATTTACATTTGGTATGCGATATCAAAAATATGATCCGTTTCGTTTATAATTCATCAGCTATTCCTAAAGTGTATATATTCGCGTGTGCTAGCTATGTTAACGACTACGTTTATCTCTGCCTCTTTTCGATATAATATGCACGTAACGATAAGTATAATCATAAAATCCATAAATGACAGTGAGATACGTAGTTCTTTTTTCCAAACATTTGTGCAATAAATGTATTTTCTACGTACGTTTATATCTTTTCGAAAAGATGAGATTTTTGAACGAAAAAGCAAATTCGTTTGTCGTGACTTTCATGATATGTGTCTATCCGTCTGATATCCGTCTATCTATTCATCTATCAAATGTTAACAATTGTACACGTCGTAATATCGATATTTCACGAGCAAAGTTTTGTGAAAGCTTTTGACAATTTTTCGATTAACTAATATCATATTTCTTACGTTTTTCATCAAAATGAAGGTTTTACATGCACATGCAGGTATATAGGTATGAGAAATTTGACATTTGTCGACTTTTTCCGATGACTTTACATATCGACAATTTCTTGGAACAAAATTGAGAGAACGAGAGAAATTGTAATAATACAGCGCAACGGTGTTTTTACAAAATTCACGACAGATTCAATCTAACGTTTCTCATTAAAACAGATTTATAAATACATATCACTGGTAATTGCCAAACATTTTTCAGCTTACGTCAAAAGTCGACAGTTGTGCAATACCTAACCAAAGTATTATTAGATTACTGTCTGACGAGAGACTTCTAATAATAGGTGCGACTCTACTTTTGAAGATTTTGGAATGTTCTAGAGTACTTTATACGATAAATATCTTTTTCTCTCTCTCTCTCTCTCTCTCTCTCTCTCTCTCTCTCTAGAACATATATATGTATGTATAATCGAGCGTAATGATCCAACTAGTAGCGAGTTTCTAGAATTTTTCCACTTTAGAGTGACTAGGGATGGACGATCTTGAATCGATCTTCTGAAGAATCCATTCTTCTGCACCCGATTCTCGATCTTTTAGATCGATCTTACAGCTTCGATTATTCCACTGAATCGATTCTTGAGACCAAAGATCGATCCTATAAATGCCTAGAGAGCTATATAATAGAGAAGCGACATTGAAGGAAATGGTCTGGGCGCTTATTACTTATTACCAATGAAATTAGTCAAATCCTAGTGAATTCGCTCACTTTTCGCATTTTCACTCACTCCCAAGATACGTAATAAGCGCCCTGATTGACTAACTAAATCACGCGAGTATACATTTATAAAAAATAAACAATTAACATATATTAACAAAAATAGTTCTTGATATTTTGTATTTATGAGACAGTGGTATTTGATATGTATAAGATTTCACGTTTGTAAGTTTATAATTCGCTATATAGCGAACGACTCTCATTGGCCACCGATTCCGCGCGTGCTGTTCCGCTCATGATTTCCATAAATACTGGCCTAAAGACGAGATTCACATTGACAGCGGAAAAGCAGAAGCGAATCAGAAGTTCTCATAGACCTTATAGCATGTGATTAATTGAGCTGTAGCAATGAACGATTATACTTATTTGAACAACAATATGCTGTAATTATGAGAAATTGTATAATTATTTCAAATAATATTTAATGTTGTGTAAATTTAATAAAAAGATCGATTTTTGATGGATCGATCTTTTAACAGTCGATTTTTTAGCAAATCGATCTTTATGTTTTCGATCTAGATCGATCCAAAAAATCGATTCTTCTGACGGAATCGCCCATCCCTATAAAATAAACAGACATATAAAGACATGTGATATTGAGAATTTACAAAGTTACGATAAACGATGGCTTCGATATTTTCTCATTTTTCTAAAAGTTAAGATAGCCCCATATGTATTGTAATAAAAGCCCGCAGAATTATTCCTACCTGCATATTTATATAGGTATATATTTCGAGATGATCTAATTGTATATCGTATACATATACAAGTAGTATCGTATAGAGATATATCCCAAGCCAAGTATGACCTTTTCTATGCTGGCAAGAGTATAGGGACAAAGACACGGGAAGTAGAATGCATGCACGATATACGCACATGAGCGAGATTACGCACGATAACATAACGCGAATAAAGCGCTTTCTCCGATTATATCTTATATTAGATTCTTTTGATTTCCGACGCGTACATACCCTACGCGCTGATATGAAACATATTTCTCTCCTTGTTCATAACTTGTAACTTACTATGATTACGCAGCTTCCAGCTTAACTGGAACGGCCACTTGACTCATTCGACCAATCAAACACCAGTTGTACGCTTTATTTTATTTATTAATTGGTAAGTTGGCTGGCCAATTATGTAATCCGATTTCCTCTTTCGTTTATTGACGGCTGTATTATAATTGTTGACGCGGACGAGTACTTTCCTACACTTATGTACGCCTACAAATGTATGTGTACGTTATTCCCATTATCCCCTCGATGGTGAATAACTACTGACTTTCTCTTTATCATTTTGTATTTCTAAACTATCGTCAAGTGATAGAAAAGCGGGTTGTATGAAAAAGTCTCAGGACTTGATTTCACGAGCCCACTTGGGTACGAGTACGCACGTCGCGTCGTATCGATTGTGCGATACATACAATGTTATACAAGGCCATGTTGGCCTTGGCGAAATTTCGTTACGGAAAATTTACGAGATATAAGATACGCGAGTCCATGTGCTTATTGTTTGATCATATAAGACTAACAATAAGAAAAGAATCTCGCGGATGTAACATTGATCGAACCTTGTGGTGAAACAGACGCGGCTCGTTGTCAGTCGGATCAGTCAGTCGCGGCGAGCGTTGTAAACGTTAAACGTTTCGTGTTGTCGTGACCATAGACTTGACAGACGCGGCGATACGTCATCATCATCAAGAAAGTGCGACTTGGCTTACAATTAATTTGACGCGTGTTATTTGACCGTGAATTGCCTAGCCGATTTACAAGTATTTCTCCTATTTCGCTATTATCCCTATGTATTCGGCACAGATGTTGCCAAGATTTCCATCGGGTGCAAACTGCAACGCGCGATCGCTAATACGAGTGAAAAAATTGTTTTACAGAACGAGCGACTTGACGGTGCGTGCATGCTGAATTCGGCGCGGTCGACTTTTCGTGAATCGTCCAAGATTGTCCCGAGGGTCCTTATGGTAACCGGAGGACAAAGTCGCTATCTCCCCACTGAGTTCCAAGGGCTGAAGGGCTGGCGGCGTCGTTGGATTCATTCGGCCATTACCTATATTTAGAGAAACCATGATTAGCAGGAACGATGCTGTCCTGCGGCGAGAAAATCAAGCGGATACGGAATGCGAGAACGGCTGTAGAAACGATGGAAACAACGATAACAACGGCTGCAAGCATGATAACAATAATGATGAAAATCGTTGCCATGCTCGTCCCACGAGCGCGAGCGTTTCGAGCGTCCGAGAGGAAGAGCCGTACGCGAAGAGGTGCAATAGCCAGAGCGATAGCCGCCGTCAGCCGCATAAAGCTCCGTTGGTCGGTTGGCGAAACGGAAGTCCTATAATTTGTCCGAGCTCCTTCCAGCAAAGATCGGACATCGATTTGGACGATGTCAGCTCGCCTTCGAAAAGTTGTAGTATACGCGAAATCAGTCTGGATTCGACGAACGCAGCGGAGGCGGAGAGAGCGATCGACGCGATCGAACCGATCGAGCCGATGGAACGGAACGGGGCGTCGAATAAGATTCAAGGGATACCCGTTCGCGACGAGTACCCCAAGTCGGTCGCCTGTATGAGGAATAGGCGAGTCAAGGATTCCATCGATTCCTTGAGCATCTCGGAGCGAGGGGATTCGTCGAGTTTTATTGCGAGAGAAGCAAAGCGCGTGAAACCGAAAGTGCCCGATGGCGGTTGGGGCTGGGTGGTCGTTTTGGCTTCTCTGGTCATTTCCATGGTGGCCGACGGTGTCTCCTTCAGCTTCGGCTTGCTTTACATCGAGTTTCTTCACGAATTTGGCGCCTCAAAGTCCAAGACCGCCTGGATCGGCTCGCTCTTCATGGCCGTACCTCTCCTATCCGGACCGATCATGTCCGCTCTCGTCGACCGTTACGGATGCAGGAACATGACCATCGCCGGCGGTCTGATATCGGGGTTGGGCTTCATTCTGAGTATCTTCAGTCATACCATCGAGGTAATGTACTTAACTTTCGGCGTGATCGCGGGTCTCGGTCTGGGCTTGTGTTACGTCACCGCGGTAGTGAGCATCGCCTTTTGGTTCGACAAGAAACGAACCCTAGCTGTAGGCCTCGGAGCATGCGGCACCGGTATCGGTACGTTTGTCTACGCTCCGTTGACAACGTACTTGATCGAGGAATATGGCTGGCGAGGCGCTTGTTTGCTCCTAGCCGGTACATTCTTTAATATGATTGTCGCGGGGACCGTTATGAGAGATCCGGAATGGTGGATTCTGGAGCAACGCAAGCAGGACCAAACTCTACCGAAGAAGTCGCACGGCCGCTCGGACGGAAGTTCGTCGGACGAATTTCCAGGCATCGAGGAGCTCAGAAGGCTGCTTAGAAGCGACCACGCGCCTGAATATTTTTTACAAAATCTAAGCACGAGCACCAAAACTGTCAATGGCGCGAAGATGCAGACAACGAGCGTAGTTAATCTGCCAACTTTTGTAAAGCGGAGCGAAAAGGTGAGAGAAAGAGAGAGAGAGAGAGAGAGAGAGAGAGAGAGAGAGAGAGAGAGAGAGAGAGAGAGAGAGAGAGAGAGGACGCGATAAAGCGACAACTTCCTCGATATTTCACGAGTTTTCCATAAATAAATAAATTTAAATGTGAGATTCCAGGTGCCTTTGGAAGTACTGGAGTTATTACTGTCCAATTCTAGGCTCTACACTGTCATTCTCGAGAATTATCCCAGTCTCCTGCTGTGTAGAAGCTTGTCCGATAAACAGCTGCAAGACTCGACGGGGGAGATTTGTAATAAAAGCGGCGTCACTATGTCAATGAGGTTAATTTGCTACGTATTTGCTACGCATAGTTAGAATGCGGGTTTTAATGAATTTCTTTCTCGAACCAAGTTTTCGTATACCTTTCTTACGACCTATACTTGTCGCGCGATGCTTTCGTCAAAATATTACAACATGGAATATTACAACATGCTGTGGCATTTAACATTTATTAATTTATTCTACAAAGGCTTAAACGAGCAACGGAATCGAAGGCGATCACCGAACAAAGAAAAGATTCAACCTCCCTTCACGCCCCGACGAAAAATGTTTGCGCCAAAAAGATGTCCAGGAAGGAGATAGAGGAAATTAATCCCTTGTTAGCGAAGCAAGTCACACATACGGTAAATAATGAGTGATATCGATGTGACTCAATTATGGATTTCGTTAGGATTCGCTACGACGCATCAAACGAATAATTTCTTGCTAGGTCGCACCGACCGAAAAAAGGAAATCCGTGTCTAGACGCTACGTCGAACCACAAACCAATGTCATCAGAACAGACTCCATACCTTGGCTCAGACGACAGTTCAGCACCAACACCCATTATTTCAAGGATATCAGAGTGCACAGAAATTCCGTTATGTATCGCGGTGCTGCTTTAAATCTGCACAAATACAGACTAAGAGCGAGTAGTTGTCCCAACATCTATAAAAATAGTATGACCACGTTGGCTAAAGAGAACGAACAGGTATTTTACAGGTCTTTTCTATTAGAAGGGACAAGAGATTTGTGAGAGATGTATGAGAGATGTTTTTTTTTCGATTTCCTTTCCTCATTTTCCTCCTTTGGCAGAAGTGGTACGCCGAGCTGGTAGACTTATTAAAGAGCATGCTGGATTTCTCGATGTTTTTCGAATTGCATTTCCTATTGATGTCATTGTCGACGATATTGCTATTCACTTGGTTCATCGTACCATACTTTTACCTGGCGGAGCATCTGACTAGAAACGGTTACGCCGAGTCCGATGCCGCTAATCTCCTCAGCATCATCGGTATAACCAATACTATTGGAATGGTAATCTCAAACTTTATTTTAAGAGTAATGTTTCATCCTTGAATGGCATTCCCTCATGTCCGATACTATGTCGTTTTTTAGGTTTTTCTAGGCTGGGCTGGCGATCAACCCTGGATGAATGTCGGCAAGACGTATACTTGGTGCCTGATAGCCTGTGGAGCGGCCACCATATTGATGTCCGTGTTTACTTACCATTACGTGTTTCTATCGATAAGCTCGGCAGCTTTCGGTCTTTTCTTTGCCAGTAATTTTAGCTTTACTCCCGTTATATTAGTGGAATTAATTCCTTTGGAAAGATTCACTACCGCTTATGGTCTTAGCTTGTTGTGTCAAGGAATCGGTAATCTTTTGGGACCTCCGTTAGCTGGATGGTTCTTCGATGTGACGGGTTCTTGGGATCTTTCTTTCCTTATGGCTGGCAGTTGGATCATTGTCTCTGGAATCTTGGTGGGTATTATACCATATACAAGAAATCGTAAGATTTTCGGTAGTGGACCAATCGAGATGGAACGAATGAATGGCGATGACTGTTCGGCATAGAGGAAAACACTATATAGTCGTGGCGTTTATAAATATATGCGCACTGATGTCACATGGAACAAAGCTAATGAATGTATAATCGAGAAAAAATTTTAATCAAACCTATCTCACCGTCAATCGAACGAATCTCACAGAGTTTCATATCGAACAAGCATTGTAATTATGTCTATCGCACGACATATGTAACGAACAATTTTGAACTTTCTATTTGTAGTGAGAGATTTTATTCACACGTACTTTTTTCCCTCGTACTTAATTTATTCATGTCATTAATAAATTCTACTTACTACTTGCTACTTAATAATTATACTTTGGTTTAAAATTTATAATCAATTCGTATATGCGCATACATACGCACATATACACATCTACAAATGTCTTTTTACTTAAAAAAGCACTTTACATATGCAGATTTTATGTGATAGATTTTATTTTAAATAATTAGATTGAATAAAAGCGATACGAATAAGCAGAATAAGCAAATTCGCCAACGCAAAAGGTTAGGTCTTGTTGTAAAAAAGAATTAAAAAGTCCAACCAAGAATATATTTTGTAACAAAAAACATGGCGAAAAAGATTCGAGCATATAGAAAAGTTATACTTCCATTAGACTTAATGGAAGTGCTTAAATACATTTGCACGCTCAACATTTACATTATTTTACAAAAACGACATTTTTATGTACCGCGCGAATTTCGCAAATAATAAGCACTAACAAGTTTAACGATGTCCTTGTACAAGCAACTGCACTGTATTACAAATTTTCATTCTTACACACAAACGTTTTCAACGATTTTTTTGTCGAAAAAAATCTTTGTTATTAATGGCATTAATCCAAAGATTAGATAAGTAGTCAATTAAATAATAACATATATTAGTATTTGTTAGAAAATGTAAACATCTAGGACACAAATGTGTAATAATCTCGTAGGAAGATCTGCCATAAATTGTTGAATTGTCTCTAATTTATTTGATTCAATTGTTCATTCAATTATTATGTCATTGCATGGCATAATTAAATATCTGTTATGACGATATAAATATGTGAATATGCATCCCATCCTATTTACGATGCGCGTATCTGTCTGAAGAATTATTATTTAATAAGCGGTCTAATATCTATAATATCGTCAACCTCGCTGTCGAGCGTACAATTAATCAATAGAGAGAGAGAGAGAGAGAGAGAGAGTAATCGTATTCCTTTTTATAAATATGACTATATCTCACTATTTTTATCACTGTTTGGAGGTTAATTAATTATATATATATATATATATATATATATATATATATATATATATATATCAGGGTTCGAAAATATGATATTTATATAAATATCAAAATATCCGATATATATCGATATATATCGGATATTGGATATATATCCAAATGTGGATATTTATATATAAAATTTTTCTATTTTAAAAAGAAAACTTTAAATTTTGTGTCAAAGTACTCAAAGTTTTTATTGTTTCTGAAAAATTATGAAAAATAAATGTTTTATACTTATAAATTATACGTTATACATAACAAATACACGATTCGTGTAACACGTGTAACACGAATATAGAACTGATAACACAATACAATAGACAATATAAGAAAACAAAAAGAATTTACTTCTTTATAATTTATAAGACAGACAATATACATATTATATATATTATATGTATATTATATATTACTGCATAAATATCACGATATATATCATTGATATGTATCCTTCGAACCCTGATATATATATATATATATATATATTTCGTAAAAGAAGAATGTGGCATATATGGCATAGAGTTGAGCAAGGAAAATTGCAATTTTCTGCCCTTTCGCGATGAATCTCTCGCCATTTCATTATTGTCAGTATCCTGGAGACATAGTCGGATTAAGTGGATTAGGGCTTGGACTTCGGCTGAATGCCCTCGGAACGCCTAGAACGCCGGCAAGATTTCGTACGCTTTTAGGGAACGTTTTTGTAACGATAAAATGCTGAGGGCCGATCAAGGCGTCTCCCATTATACCCAGGCGTACTCCATTCCCATGCCTGTGCAGAGTCATAGACATGTCTAAAAGCATGATACATATACGTTACAACTTGTGGTAAACAGGCGCGACGTAAAAAAAAAATAAAGCAGATTAACGACATGTACTGCAGTTTCCTTGCGGTGGTCGCCAGTAGACCGCTCCGTCTATGCCCTCCACAGGTAAATCTCCGTCGACGTGCGTTAAGCATAGAGAGTATCTTTTCGACAGTTGATTTAAAAGTAATTTCAAAACGATGGACGGTACACAGGAGGAAATTAATCCGCAGGACGTTTCCGCTGCCGTGATAGCGTAAATTGCGCTCTGCCGAGACCTGGCATCCTGCACGTTTCGTTGAATAACCTTGGGGAAACGCGACGCGTTGTGGAAAGATCTGACAATGAGTGAATCTTTTCGTACATCGTATATAATACCTGTAATATCTCAATGAGATCGTCGTGGAACAATGGCGTTCTGGTGGGTAACGCGAGACAGAGGATGCCCCTCGCCTCGTGATTTCGAAGGAACACCGCTCGCTGACTCACGTATTTGACCGTCGCGAATACATCGTCCGGAACGCTGACGGCCGAGTGCCTAAAGTATTCTTTCAAGGCGTCCACGGTAGCCGCTAAAAGAATCTCCGTCTCCGTCGCGCCAGTCACGTTAGCGATTTTTCGTACGAGCTCGACGTCGACCTCTTCCGACCAAGCCACTACCTTCCTACCGCACGGTGAGATGGTCTGCAGTCGATTCGATTGCGGATGCTTCCAAAATAGCTCCTCGATTATAATCTTGGGCGCTGTTACGGCTATCCAGCTGATGGATACCGTCTCCCAAAGCGCTTGGTAAGTCAGAGGAAGATAACACGACAGCGTATACGTCAAAGTGTCTGGATAACAATGTTTGTGTCGCGACTGTAAAGCTCGCAATTCTCGAACGAGCAAGAGAGGTGTCTTTAAAAACGATGTAATAGTGATGTACCAGGATAGAGCGACACACGAATAGAGAACGTCGATTGGGTTGAAAGATTTCGTAATAGAGTCGAATATCAATCGAGAATTGAAATTTCTCTTGCTCGATTCGCGTCGGACGATCGACAGGAACTCCAGGAACTTTAGTCCTTCCGATTTTCGGCACTGTCTAAAGGAAGAAAGAAGTTGCGAAAGAAAGTTACACAGAAAAAAAATGCTGTTGCTTCAATTAAAGTCTACGTCACGGGCTGCCACAAGCATAAATAGTTGATTCAATTGTATTATGATTGGATTATATTCTTTTAATAATCTAAATATTTGGTCCAATCATAATACAATTGAATGAGCTATTTATGTTTGTGGCAACCCGTGACGTAGACTTTAATTGAAGCAACAGCATTTTTTTGTTTCAGTATACTATTTGACATTTAAGCGTGAGATTATAAGCGTTACATTTTGTTCTTTCGAATATTCAGATGAACGATATATGTGTATATTAAAGACATATTCGATGAACGATGGGCGATGTAGCGAGCGATCGAATGGGAGAGAAATGATCGCGACTCGTATACCTGGCCAGTTCTTTCAGAGTGCAAACTAGCACTATCGTCGCAATCTTGACGCACTGAAATACTCCTATACGCTTCTTTAGAATCTCCGGCCGCTCGGTAGGATCGTTATTGTAAAGAAAATCATTCCAGTAGTTGCTAAAGCTCTCGATGAGCATCTGTCGAAGACGCGGTAGAGCGGAGGGTTGGGCATACAAATTCGTAAAGGGCGAATCGCTCTCTTGGCAAGTCCAATTGTCTGTCGAATATTTCAATGGCAAAAAATCCGCCAAAGTTAGATGTTCCTGTCGCAGGAGCAAGTGATGCGCTCGCACAAGACATATCTGACGTTCTTCTCCTCGCACGAAGCAGTTGACTACGTGCACCTGCCAAGGCGGTAATTCCCTCGGAAGAAACTTGGATGTGACGTCGCTTATGTAATCCTAACAAAACAAATCGTCTATGTCAAAAACGGTACAAAACTGATCTGTATTATAGAAAACCGATACCCAATGTAAGAGAACGATGCGCCGACCTGTATATTGTTCTCGGTGATGGGACGACCTCGAAAGAAGCACGGTGGATTTGCGAGATGGTTGTCCACGGAAAAGTAATCGAGTTCTTTCCATACGTATACGCCCCATCGTGTGAAGAGAGCCGATTTAAGGAATTTTCTCGTCAAAGTCAAATGCGCTAAGTGATTTCTCACGCCCTTCACGATCGAACGTCCTTGCACGAGAAGGGTGCATATTCCCTATATCGAATACAGGGAATCATGTGAGACCATGACGATCAGTAAATAGTAAATAGCGATTGATCAGTCAAATTCGTCGATACTCACGTGATTGCGTCCCTGGTCTAAGATGCTTCGAATACTATTCTCCTCCACAACGACGTAACCCGGATGCTTCCACTTGACGAAGCGTATCCAACATTTTCTTGTCCACGTCACCACTTAAAAATGCCAAATACACAGGTGTCGCAATATAGCCCATGTGATAGGTTCCGACGAAGGAGCCGAAGGAGAATATACGCGTATTAGTATTGCGCGACAAGAATTATACGATTTGTCGAACGTTAGAAGCGCAAAGGTAATGCCGGGCACAAGGGAGATCACCAGCTAGGTTGATACCAACGCGCAGATTCGTTATCTACTCTACTAGAGTATCTTCATTCTTCCCCAAGAGCTCGAAAATACATTCAAGATAGAGATAATTACCTACGTACGCAATAAGAAGAAGAGGGACCAAGAATGTCGTCAGCGCAAAACTGAAGCCGAGATTCACCATCGGAGAAATAACGATACCGACCATGACCTAATCTTGCGATATCGACACGATATTCGCCGATTACAATTGTTGAACAATGCGAAAGTCTCGAGCCGGAAGCGAGCCGCACTCTCGTAGCTCTCGACCTTACTGCCAGTGATGTAAGTCGGAGCAATTTAACTTGCGCCGCGCCGCGGCATCCTTCTATGCGTTCTCGTATACGACATGCGTTGCGTCTCTGCTGCCAATGATTATATGCCAAGTCTGACCTCACGACCCCTGGCAAAAAAGCCAAGCGAGATACTATTCCTTCGTGTCTTACCCTACTCCTTCGTATTGAGCTCGTCGAAAGGTCTCGACAGAAGTCTGCGAGTTATCGTCGACAGTCACAACAGCCAGCCGTGGCGGAAAGAGCGACGGATAGAGATAACGTCTTTGGTTCGAAACCTTTTACGAAATTGCGAAATTACGACATTACGAAATTTGTTTACGGGGCACGGGCGAACGTAAACGTCAAGTTGAACGTAAAGAGTTTCCCTTCGACGCGACGCGTGAAACACTCTACTTCACGAAGAAATTTTCTCAAAAAATGTAAGAGACGTCTTAAAATATTTAAAACATTTCTCGGAACTGATGCCTTTAACAATAAGACGTCTTTTGAAACATCTTTTTTAAGACGTCCTTGAGACATTTTTTAGACATGCGTGTTATCTGATTGTGAGTATTGTCGAGAGAAATGCTGTCGCTCGGCTCGGGCAGCGGTATCCGGTATCGTATACAAGTCGTCCACAATTCGGCCAATTGATCAATGTGGTTGATTAATTCCTTTGACTATATACGTATGGACCGCTAACAAGTAACGACCAGCATAAACTGTCGTACAACTACGAGCCAACATCGTCCCAACATCTCGTGCACCGAGTGCCCGAAAAACGCGCGACATTTAAATAATCAAATATGTTGTATGTTTAGGACCGGTATTCATAGCCCGTTCTTATTTCAAGACCGTCTTAAGTAATGTCTTAAGACGCTAATACGGCTCTGTGATTGGTTTATGACATCTTAAGATTGTACTTAAGATGGTCTTAAATATAAGAACGGACTATGAATACCGGCCTAGGTCTTAACATTTTTATACAGGCCATAAATATGAACATGTTAATAAAATTGGCGTTAAATAACGAACATACAAAAATTAAAAAAAGGAAAAAGAATCTTTGAAAATGAATATATATATATATGAGTGTAAGGAAACACACGATGGTATATACGTATGCAGTATACTATTACGGCCTTTCG
>NJRQ01000522.1:92191-135645 GCA_003063805.1 Aphaenogaster ashmeadi
GTATATACTTTATAGGTATATGCTATAGGTATTATAGTCAAAGGTCAATTTTCCGTTCGAGATCTCGGCGATCTCGGACCGATTTCTAGCATCGTGGACACAAAAGGCTTTACATCGACAAAATACCGATGTATCGACCCTTGTTATCGTCAATTACTTGGCGCAATATGATAGACAAGGTTTTAGACTGCGGGTAAATTTTCGCTAATGAAAAAAATCTTTACAACTAGCCTTATAGCATATTTGATGTTCTCTCTTGAAAAAATCAATTTTTCAAGACTAAAATGAAGAGGAATATCACGTATTTCTTTTCAAGGGTCGATAATATAGCGTAATATAATCGTTTCGAGTTTCGCGGAACGAGAGATGTCGCTACTCGGATGTCGCGAGTCGCGGTGGTGCAACGGGCGAGCGTTGGTTCTCTCAGCGGCGCCAGCAGATGGCGCTAGACGGCGTCAGCAGGCGTCAGTCTCGGTGAAAATGGAGCCGCTTGAGTGAAGGTGGGTGATTCTGTGCGCGCGTGAGTCCGGAAAGTGCTATTTTTCGGAGATGTGGCAAGATCTGGGCGGTTTAGGGAGTGTAGGAGTGAATTCTGGTGCTCATCAGGTCGATCAGTTCGGGACGACGGGTAAGGGATTCATCGATCAATTCCGAGATCGGATCGTATAGCGAGTCTGGAGCGAAAGCCAATGTACACACACACACAACATACATCGAGTCTTTCTCCGCGACAAGGAGCGCACGCGCTCTCGCTCTCCTTGTTCGCCGTGTACGTATAAGCGGACAGCGTACTAGCCCGAGTAGTAGATAGTAGGTACACGGCCGCACGCCGCCCGCACGCATAGTAAACAAAACGGGACGATGCTGAGAGAGTTTTCTCCAGTTCCCTTCAGTTTCCTCGCGTCCTCGTTCCAAGATCTTCCGATTCCGCAACGGGAATCGATGTCGAGGCGCACGACTATTTTACATCGCACCGAGAGATGCGATTATTTTTTTCTTCTATCGCTCTATCAATTCCAAGATCTTGTATTTGTAATGTCGAGCTCGAAAACAAATTGATTCTAAGAAATTATTTTTGAAAAACGAGCTTTCTCGAAGAAGCATATTAGTGTTATTTTTAGAAGCAATGTTCCATTGAATATACTTCACTAGGAACATACAGATTTACCATTAATTTAAGATCAAAGTTGCTCTCTAACAATAAGCATCTAATCAATCGGTCATGTTTTTAGGAAAAAAGAACAGTCAATATTCATTGATCGTTGATTGATCGCGAGTCTCGACACACGGGAGATGGGACCGTTACAACCGTCTCGTACGTCTCGAGTTTTAATCGTTCTCTTTCATTACGGCATTTAATTGTCACATTAGCGTGCTAACCAAATTAGCTTCTCTTAGAGAAACGCGGCACGTACATATGTCGTGACATAATCTTGGCGCTGTCGTAAGAATCAGATCCGATTAAATCAAGTCCGGCAGAGTCGCAGTTGTCGCCACACGACCGATCGTATCGAATTACAACGATCGGTTAGGTTAGGTTAGGTTAACATTCGCGTCTACGGCCTATATGCAGCTTTAATTTGAAAACCCTATTTTTAAACCTTTCCGTAAATTGCTGCTAACAATAAGAGATTTCCTTCGCAACGGGGACACGACCGGGATTCCGATCCGTAATCGTCCCTTCCTTTGGCGATTATTCGAGAATGCGTTGAATAAACACGTTCGCGGGTGTTCAAACTTGGCGAGCAAACGCATTGAACAACCACGTTCCGACACTGGAATCTGAACGCGATATCTCTAATTCGATGATTATTTTACGGTTATAGAATTGACTCCCGAGCAACAAAAGATCCTGATAGATATAAGGCGGAAGAAAACGGAATTGCTGCTCGAGATACAAGTGAGTATTCTTTCGGTTAAGATTTTGTTTCACCTCAAAGTTGACATCTCTCAAGTCAAGTTTATTATTAAGTACTTATAATGCGCGAAATGATGTATGGATATAATCTGACGCAAGGGAGAGATTCGATAAGTTCGAAGCCTCGAGAATTCTTAACGATACATCTTATCTGTAAATCGGAAATGATATCACTCGTCAGGAATGTTTATACGTAGAACAAAATGACACACGCTTGCTAAGCTCCGGGTGAAATGTCGCGTTTATCACTCGTGGATGCAAAGCAAAGATACCGAGTAAGTCTGTTTTACCGATATATTGTTCCATCGGATAGATCTACGCGATGGCACCACTTGGAAGTTTCATGGATAAAGTTTACTCGCTAATATCGTGCGTTAACTCTTCGATAATGATGAATTTCTTGATAAATCAAGTAAATAAATTTTATATATAAAAGGGAAAGAGAAAGAAATGTGTTTCTCTTTCGTACATTCAAATATTTGAATAGATTTAATTTCTTCTACGTGCGCGAGACATTTTATAAATCTCACAATGGAATTTCATGAGGAATTTGTTCGCTCGTAATCATTTCATTTCATTTAATATTTTGGAACAGAGCGATATTTAAAGACGCAAAAAGTTACGTTAGTGTCGCTGAATGTTTCTTAGGTATCGTCGTAGAAAGAAGAATCACACTAAATTATTAAATATGAAAATATAGAAAAAAATGTCTTCTATATATGCTTTGTCGTGTTACAATGATGATTAATGCGATAGTAAAGCAACGCAATGACAACCAGAAAATTTCCAGGATGTTCGTACGATAAGACTGTTTCCGCAATACCCGATAGTCCCGCTTACTCATCTGTTTGCGAGTGTGTATCTTTTTTAACGAAACGAGACGTCACGCGTCGCGACCTCGTAGATTGAAAAAAAAAGTCATAATACGATCTCGCTGCATTTCGCATGAAAATGTTGTCTTGTTTCCGTGTTCCATTTGAATAACGCGCTCGTTGGCTTCTTTTGTTTATGGAAATGTAGGATATCAAAATAGAATCGTAACGTCTTCGTTGAGTTGAGTACTTACAGTTTGCCGCGACCGATGCTATACCGTGATTTACGACGCGTAGAGTATAGGGTAAAAACACTCTTACAGTTTAAAATAAATATCGAGCGAAAGGATCTTTGAACAAGTTTCGTCACGTCGCTGTTTTAGCTCGCGATCTCTCTCGCAGCGTCAATGACGCGAAATTCGCACACGTTTCGAGACAGTTGGCACAGATTCGGGACACGCTGGTCGTGTTCGTCGGGTTGTCTAGCGCTTGGTGTGCGAAGCAGACGTCGTCAACAGGTGATACGATAAACAGTTTTTACCAATGGCATTTCCTGTATCGTAGATGAGTTAGTTTACTAGATTTCTACTTGTTAAACGTTGCTCACGGTCGAGTAGACTACGCGTGCGTACAATTAGCTTATCATCGCTGATTCAGCGGCCTTAACGACTTCTGACGAATTAGTATATTTATGACTTGAGATCTCTACACTGAAAAAAAAGTCTGGGTGGAAAGAACCGAGTCTCGGGGTTGCGCAAATTTAATTACGCGAACTGTAATCAAGCCAAAATGAATAAAAATCAAGTCAGATAATTAACTTGATGTAGGAAATTTTACTAAAAAATTTCATCAACGATAAAAGATTGAAACTCTCTGAAATGTAGTTAAATTAGTAGTAATATTAGACGTTTATTCAACAACCAAAAGGTTCACATCTAACTGCGTATGAATAATTCTACATCCGATGAGTGATTCTAACGCATAAGAAATGAAATCAATCGTATGAAAAGTACTAATTATTTGGATAATTGGATAACGGCACTTGATCGCGAGCCTGATTGCGCCGCTAGAGGAACAAAGCGCTCAAGGCGCCCGCCCTCGTGAAGTAGTACAAAAGATGGGCCCGAGCATCATTCTGTACGCTGTGTCTCGACAAGTAGGATGAATTATGTATACTAAATTATGTGTGTATAAAAAATTACACTTTTTACATACAAAACTGAAATACTATGTTAATACGATTCTCGCGCGTCAAAATAAGAAATAATTAACAGGGCAGGGGACCGATCCTCGACTATCGGTACTGCCGTAACGATATTTCAACCCTTGGTATAGAAATGGAACTGATGGTGCGTACAAACGTTAAAAACATAAATCTTGTATTTCCGAGAAGCGTCGATCATAATAAAGAATGTTAGAGATATCGCGATATTACGCAGATGAAATGTTTATTTGAGCATGTTTATTTAAGTTGCGTGGTATGCGCTGGGTGAAGTAACTTCGGATCGCGTATGGGTGATGTACTATTAACAGAGTGACGCATATATGTATGATAAATTGTGTGCGACGCGAGTAGTTTCCCAAAGAGGAAGCAGACGCGCAGCTGACACATCTATTTCGTAGTAACATCAACGAGCCAACGTCATTCATGGGCGCGCGCGTTCCACGCGTTTCTTAATCAAACGACCGCGACCGAACGTACCGGACAGCGTACGCGAGCACGTGAGAACGTGGTCGACCTTCTCGGCCGACTCTATCCCTTGTGAAATATTACGACATGCTGTGACACGTGTAGCAGGTACCGGCCGTCGTTCTCGCGAATCGCGGGATATACTTATCGCTCGCGAGAGAGACGACTCCGAGTCATCGAGTTCGCGATACTTTGATTGTGAGTCATGCGACCGAAATCCGACGGCGCGGCGAAATTGTCATCAGTGACGCGAAATTGTTACGTGCAAATTTTATCAGATCTTGTAACTCTGATAATTTCACGGGCGTGCCAGCGGTAGACCCTTCTTGGAAACGCACACACACACACACGTTTCACGGGGATTGCAAATATTTGTACGGGAGTACTAATCGCGGCCGCAGCGAGGCGCCAGCGTGCGGTGCCGCTGGCCGCCAGAGCCAGAACGGAACCGCAGTTGCGGAGAATCGCGTGACGGTGGCTGACGGCTCACGGCTGTCGGCTGTCAGCGGCGAGGCCAGTGCCAGTGCCAGTGCCAGTGCCATTTGCCACTTGCCAGTCGATTCGAGCCAGTGTGGTCGCGCGGCCGCGCGCGCGCGCGTCCGCGCCCGCCCGCGCGCACGCGATTTGTGCCTCGTCGCTTTCAAAACGTCACCTTTGCGCGAAACATCAACAATTACTCGCCGTCTCTTTCACGTGACAGCGATCTCGCGAGTACGTGTACGCGCAAGGAATTTCACTTTCTCACGGTGCTTTGGAAAGCGGACGAGAGTCGGGGGAGAGAGAGAGAGAGAGAGAGAGAGGAGAGGCCGGCACCGAGCGTTGCGGTTATTGGAATAACCGTGGGCAAAGGTGTGCAGCGTCGCTGCCGCTGGCGCGCGCGCCGGTCGTTGCACTTCCGACCGCGTGCTCTATGTGCTCCGCGACCTTTGTACCTCGTCTATTTCTTGGAGCGTCCGACGCGAACGATGTACGATCGTAACGGGGACTATGGTGAACGCGGGACGCGAAGCGAGTGTCGTTGCTTGGCCGGGAAGACGGCAAGGGCGAAGTGAAGGAGCTCCGGAATCGGAGCCCGGTTAGGTTGGACAGCGGGTGAGCAGCGAGAATGATCTTCACTGGCAGATCGGTGGACGCTCTCGATCAAGTGCGTGGCGCTGGTGGGGCGGGTGGTATCCAGCCGGACGGCGCGACCGGACGCCGAGACATGAGCGCCGGTGCCGTCGCTATCGCGGCCGGATGGTTCTCCAGTTTGCGCAGACCGGGCAAGAGGAAGAAGAGCTACCAGAAGCAAGCTAAGAGCGCCTGGGACCTCAGCGTTCTCTCAGTCACCACGGTCAGTCACGGGACCCCCGCGTATCGTCTATCGTCACGCGACTACGAATCTTACAATTAGATTCTTTCTTACAGGGATTTGATTACCTTGTCAAAATTCGAACCGACGCGACGCACAGTGGCGTAGCGATACGCAAAAGTACCGTGATCCTTCAAGGTCAACTCGCGACTCGCCGACTCGCCAGATTTATTTCTAGATCTATCGTCCGAAGTTTAACCGCGCGCTGTGCGTCGTCGAACGTTATTCGGAGTATCGAATATGGTATTCGAATTTGTTGAAGGATATATTCGCGTAGCATCATTTCTACATCGAGTCTCGATATTTAGCACTTTTATAAATCGTGAGAGAAAAGAAAGAAACAGCGCGAGAAAGGAACGTGCGAGACGTTGGGAACAGTTTGTAATTTTATAAGTAAGAACGACGTTACCGTTGCCAAGTTAATTGGCGACTAACCGCGAGGAAAGAGGTGTCGTTTTGTATTACGCGAAATCTAAAGTTTCTCAAGTACTTTTGAACACGTGCGAGTTAACACACGTGATTCTAAAGTTTACTCGCGATAAAATCAAAGCGACGCGCAACGGCGACGATTTCATTCGATGATACATGCCGCGACATCATTTCCATCTCACTCGTTTCAGGGTCAAGAATCAAATGCGAGGTAGACGTTGACCGCTTCTACTAACGCGAACGTAATGTGATTGCTTCTCTAATGAGAAGATCGAATTAAAGCCGTCTACCGATTGGCAATTGGCATTCATGAGTAAGAGCAATCGTGATTATCCGAAAAGTGTGTGTCGTTTACGATATATCTATCGTAACCTCGCCAAGATAATATCGCTCCGCGATGTCGCGCGACGTCACGTCGAATTGAAGATCGTAGACCGAGTCGGGGAGACTTATTTATAGATAGAAGGAACCGGGACGGAGCGTCCATTCCGCACGCACTCGTGCTCGCTCGTCGCGTATGTCGCGTATGTCGCGTGCGACACTGATGTACGGATGCGGCCATTTAAAACCGTACGCAATTGATCTCACAAGGGTATATTACGTAAATAATTACTATGGCTCGCCAGTTATATCATCTGGAAAGTAACGATTCGTATCCGTCCCCTCCCTTCTTTCTTCCTATGCCCATAGCATATTTACCCCTCGGTAAAAGAGATTAGCTGGGTCAGTGATAGATCGAACCGTTTGAATTCGATGGTACGATGACACGCGTATAGCGATGTAGAGCGAAAGTAGATCGACAAGTACCGCATATACGTGTAACGCTAGATTTAAATAGCCTACTTTGACACGTCTTTCACCCGAGGTGTACGCATTTATCCGCTAAGGGAGATAAATATAATCCCTGTACGATGAACGAGGCGAGTTTGACCGGCTCGACCCACATATTCCCGCGAGCATGCTAAGAAAAAAGTCAGGCGTAATCGACCAACAATAAATGTCGGTTATGCGAATCGTTAATAAAACAAGAGCATGTAAGTAAAAATGCCGTTTGCCCGGTACGATAAAACTCTCGGATAATGCTCTCGATGACACATGAATCGAGGAACGAGAACGTCAGGCGGACAAACGCGCAACAAAATTTATCTCGTCCGATGTAACGCCCGATTAAACGGTGAATTAATGAGATGCTGGAAAAGTTGATTGCGATTCGTGACACGTCGCTCACATCTAAATAATTGGATATTCGCTATCTGGAGCCTGATACACGTCATTAACGCGAATATGGTCGTTAGAATCAATGTGTATTGTTGAATTAATAACTAATCGGCAATTCGCGTGTTTGCTTACATCTTCTCATTGATTTACAGTTCCATCAAGCACCACTATCATTATCGTGCGATTAATTTTAACTGTCCTTTCGTTCGTCGATTCCGTTCCATCGCGTTTCTTTCCGTTCTAACTGTCTACACGTTCACGCGTCTTTGTGTTTCGTGCTCTTTTATAATAATAATCAGGAATAAAAGACGCGTGGCATAAGTGAATGACGGATTTTTGCGTCGTGAAACCTGAAAAATTCGAGTCATCGTCCGTTACACTTAAATAACAAGAAAACTCTCATCGGAGCACTTGCTGAACGTGCGTTTCTTCCGCAAATTTCTAACTTCTGGATTGTAGCCAAACGCTCAGTTTTCTTTGACTCGGAGAATTCGCGCAACATTTTCAACTGGTCTGACCATTCGCCGATTACAACTCGCACTCGCAATCACTTGACTGCGCCCTTCTTGAAGAGAGAGAGAGAGAGAGAGAGAGAGAGAGAGAGAGAGAGAGAGCGTGACAAATTTTTTTATCATCTTATCATCCAGGTTTACAATCAATCCAGTATATTAGTCGCACGGCAAGTAAAAAATAACAAAACGGGTGTTACCAATATCGTGTTTTCGTTTAAACTATCGGTTTGAATAAAAACGGATTATCGTTCGGCCTCTGAGCTTTGACCATGCGATTTCACAAAATGTTGGATCATTTTATGATGGACTTGGTAAATGTTGCATATTTTTTAAACGTATGCAAAGTGTAATCTTTGTGCATTGTTACGAAAAACTTATATATTTCCATTCAGCGTAAAAATAATCGGAGCAAAAATGGCACATATACCGATATACATATACAGAAGTAACATTTTAACATGAAAATGTCTTTACTACGGATACACTAGATATAAAGATGCATCGAGATGTAAAAAATTAAACCCCGAGGGCATATTCATATCTCATGCAACGTGACATCCATGACATGGTTATATCGCTTTTGCACAGAAAAAGTATTAAACTGCTACACACACACACACACCTACAATATATACATATATGTGTATATTAATCGTCAAAATTAAGACGTTTGTTATCACGTTGTAGCGTTAGCTTTAGATCCTGATAAAGAATTTTCGTCGCGATATTATTTTATTAACCAATAACTCATCTTACGTATTTAACGTACAACGAAATTGTTGCCCCTTCTACTAATATTCCTATACAAATGGTTATTTCTCGTTCAAATCGAATTTGAATGCGATCTATTGTATTAAATTCCAAATATGTATTTTTTGCAGTATAAGGTTTGCAGTAGAGTCTCTATCAATCGCGACAACGGGAGCACGGTATAACAAAGAATGATAATGATGTGTTACATAGAACACATGTTCGTAAAACATAATTAGTTTTCGAGACAACGCTCGGCCTAATGTAGCGCTAAATCACCGCGCAGGCATGCAGTTTGTTCGCGTACGACTTTTATGACGCAGACTGGTTGCAAAACTAGCACATACGTCTGGCTTGGTACCAGCCGGATAAAGGAGCATCTAATCGAACGGGAGCGGAAACTTTCGCTCTTCGTTTAACCGATTACACTGCTGTTTCGCCACGACATTGAAATTAAAAGAGCCACTATTCGTGATAGATTATTATATATATATATATATATATATATTTAAAAGTTGTTATACAGCGCATTGATAGTGTTTCGTTAATAAAGCGTGCACAAAGCGTAGCGCTACATTTAATCTCTAGGGAGAAAGCTTTGACAATGTGGGAGCGCGCAGTTTGTCCATGACGTCCGTTTATGAATCAGATATCGATATTAATCGCGTTTTGCGTTTGAACGGAAAAAATTATAGCGAAATACGTATGCGCGCGCGCGCGATATTATCTCGATTGCTAGAAAGTAGACGTTTACTTAGCAAGTTGACACTCATTTGCGCTCATTCAAGAGATGTGGTAGTCAAATGTTTCGAGATCGAAAATATTTGATCACGCTGCACACGTGAAATGTTTCAAACAATGAGATATACTGTGCAGTCAGTTGTCGCATAAAGTCATCTCCACATACTTTCGACGAGTCGTATTTGTCGTATGAATGAATGCCCTTTACTTGATCCTATTTCGTAAGAAGGAAGTTGTTGAGTAATAGTGCTGAACTTTCGATCGATTGTACAGGACGCACACGACAGAAATAGAACGGAATAAGGCAATCATTCCGTACAGGACGGACAAAAGGGACGTGGAGAATACGTATGCGCCGATTCGAGAAGGGAAATACTTTTCTTAGAAATCATAAAATGAGAAAAGATTTGGATGAGCTAAGAATATTGACTTGTTGACGCAAAATCATTAGTGTTACTCTGTAAAAGTTAGGAAAAATGTAATAAAAAGTTAAAAGAGCGCGTTGCTCTTAACGAATTTAAATTTTTCCTTTTTACATCGCAGAACGTTATAATCTATAACTTATTGTTTAGTTTTATTCAATGATTTACCAGGAATATCCGCGCGAGATGACTCGATTGGAAGTTTTAACAGGAACGGGTACAATTGTCTGCCCGTATCTCGCTCCGATGATGACAAAGCGATAATTAGCAACGCTAAACGCAATCTTACGCTTCGACGTCATTGATCACGTATACGTGAGCGTGCATTCGCTGTTCTTTTCGCTGTGTCCAAGGTCGTTTTAAATATTAATCGTTTCTTAAACGAGAAAACGAGATGAAATTTCAACTGTCAAATAAAATAACGAGCTGAAATAACGAAAGAATGTGGATTCGAAAGAACGATGTACGGTATCGAAGGAAAGTTTCTCTCAACATTTGAGAGTTATAATTTCTGGGTGCACGGGGCATACCGGTTTTTCACGCGTCGTCAGCGGCCTTCCTGCCGTGAGACCGGATGTACTCCGATAAGTACAAAAGAAACGCTACTACCTTACAGACAATACTACTCAGGGCCGCCTAGCGACTAAGTTATTGTCCTTGTTGTTATCGCGGCGACCCATTAACGAGTCTCATCGGTTAACAACGCACGACCACTTCCGGTCGGCCCTTCCTTTTTCCTGAAACGCTTTTATGAAAAAGAGATTCCAACGTACACGCGTTCGCGTTAAACTCTCGATTTCGTCAACTTTGAAATTTCTTTTGTCAATTAAAAAAAAACAGCTTGAAAATTCAACACTGACAACAAATGGCCGATTCGCAAATATTTTTGCATGGATAGTTATTTCGCGATAACGTACGGCCGTACCATTTTCTAGGAAACGTGCTACTTGCAATTTGCTTGTAATGTTGCGAATGGGCGCATCGCGTTGTTTGCGTGCGTACATCGATTTTTTTCGCGGCACCGTGTGCCGCGATCGAACGTAGTGACGAACGTCGAGAAATTTTCCGAGTCGGACAGATTCGACTCTACTCCACGCAAATACGGAGAAAAAAAGGAAAGAAACGAAAAACTTGCGGCGATAGACTGCGGCAGTATTGATAGGGATATTGATGATTCGCGTTCGTCGCTCGCGATCACTCGTGTGAGCCGACAAACGACAATAACGACGATAACGTAGCGCGACGTGCTCCGTTAATACGTTTAGCGCGTGTTGCTGCTATCCCGCGTTTGCCGACATCGTCACGAAACCCTGAAAGAGGTACGATATCCTGCTTACCGGTATTTGCGGAATGTACGTTGAACTGAGGCGCATGGTGGGAAATAGGCGGACGGTGTCGACCGTCGACCGGTATTCGAGTAAAGCAGGAAGCCGTTGTTGCACAGCGGAGGAAGCCGTGCGCACACAGCCTAGAATCGCGTCGTTCGTCGTTCTGGATCTTTATTCGTTTCGACAATATCGAAACTCAATCTCCAATTGCTGATTTTTTCGTAACCCAAGAGTTGTATTGTACATATACATATGTTGTATCCGACACTACTAAAATATTGAAAATACTATTAGAAAGTAAGATATAATTTGAATCGCTTTTACAACTCGTTCTGAACGATTTGTTTTTAGCAATTGAAAGATGAATTGGGCGAGGTTGTGGCAGAGATGGAGGCGATGGAGGGCGGCGGACTTACGGCCGACGAGACGAAACCGTCCAACAAGGCTAAGCAGACGTCGATCGGCCGCAAAAAGTTCAACATGGATCCTAAGAAGGGCATTGAGTACCTGATAGAGCACAACCTGTTGGCGCCGACGCCGGAGGACGTTGCTCAGTTTCTCTATAAGGGCGAGGGCCTCAACAAAACTGCGATCGGCGACTATCTCGGTGAACGGCACGACTTCAACGAACGCGTGTTGCGAGCCTTCGTCGAGTTGCACGACTTCACCGACCTCATATTGGTACAAGCCTTACGTCAGTTTCTCTGGTCGTTCCGACTGCCCGGCGAAGCGCAGAAGATCGATCGCATGATGGAGTGCTTCGCTCAAAGGTACTGCCAGCTAAACCCAAATATCTTCACTAATACGGACACTTGCTACGTGCTGAGCTTCGCCATCATCATGTTGAACACTTCGTTGCATAATCCGAGCGTTAAGGATAAGCCCAGCGTAGATCAATTTATTTCGATGAATCGAGGGATTAACAATGGCGGAGATCTGCCACGGGAACTGCTTGTGGTAGGTGTACTTTCGGAAAAGACTGAGATATTTTTCCTCGTTTTTCAACTGAAAGTTTTCCTAGTACAAATTTGCTTAGTCAAATATTCGTATTTATTTTCAGAGTTTATACGAGAGTATAAAAACCGAGCCTTTCAAAATACCAGAAGACGATGGCAACGACTTGATGCATACCTTTTTTAATCCTGATAAAGAGGGCTGGCTGTGGAAACAAGGTAATGACTGCTTATATACATAAGTTTCCTAGATCGACCGCATCCCGACAGTTTTCGCATTCTTTTCGTAGGCTCGCAAAGACCTGGAATGATTGTTGCGTATTATTCAGAATTTTATATGTGTATGTTCGTTTAGAGTTTCGTTTTACGAAGAATTTTGAAATAATAAAAAAAAGAAGAATTAAGCGCGATATCTCGTATAATATTCCACAACTTTTGTCACATTTATCGTTAAAAGAACGTTTATTCTTATATTGTATCACTTTGTCCCTCTGCTGCCCTGATGGAGACAGCAGGTAAATAACATCTCTGTGAAAACTATAGGCTCTTAATTCTATATATCTCGCACTTTATTGTTACAGGTGGACGTTACAAGAGTTGGAAGAGGCGATGGTTCATATTGAATGACAATTGTTTATACTATTTCGAGTATACAACGGACAAGGAACCACGCGGTATCATTCCGCTAGAAAATATTCAGGTTCGAGAGATTCAAGACCGACATAAACCGCACTGTTTCGAATTGTATGCTGCTGGTTCCGAGTTTATAAAGGCATGCAAGACTGACAGCGAAGGAAAAGTAGTCGAAGGTACGATTGTTTGTAATTTTATTAAATTAATTAATAAAGGTATAATTTAACGGTATACTCATATTTTTATGTGAGAACAGATAAATTTTAACTAAATATTTATTCACGATTATTTGTAGGAAAACATACGGTATATCGAATGTCCGCAGCTACCGATGAAGAAAAAGATGAATGGATCAAATGCGTGCGGTAAGTTAAAACGACAAAAAAGTTACATGCTTGTAGTTTATTGCACTTTTTTGCAGTAAAGTGTCAAGTAAAATTGTGATGAAATGATTTTTCAAACATTACTGTTTGTTTCCAGACAAAGTATATCGCACAATCCTTTCTATGACATGCTGGCAGCACGAAAGAAGAAGGCACAAAAAACAAATGTACACTCAAAGAGTTAAGCGCTGCCACAAGCCGAGTTTCGAGAGAAACTCGACGGATCAGAAGACTGTTTATTCACGATCCATGTATGGTATCGTCGAATACAACCAACTTATATGATGGCGAAAATCCATCGAGAAAGAAAGAGAACGCCGAAAGCGTTACAGACTAGCTGGTAATCATCAAGCATGGTGCCGTGACAACATGACACGAAGTATCATTGCAGTAAACGCTGCAACATAGAATACGGCATTAAAGTGACATCATAGATCGAGTACGGAATATAGAATCGTTGCAACGTAAGATGGATAGCTAGATGAACATTATATTAATGACAGTATGTTAACGCGTCGTTACAACACGATGTTCGATTGGCATTATATGTAAAAAGGATTTTGCGCTAGAGAGGTCTAGCTATATTTCCATTAATTTAATGGATATAAACTGCCTCTATATCCTTTCTGCAAAAGAGAATGATACATAAGGTTTTGCATACATTGGAAATTAAAATCTTTCTCGGTAAATAATAACTATATCGACGGATTAATTGGCACCAAAATAATATGAGCAGAGAAATATCTTATTTAACATTTCATGCTAAAGAAGTAAATAATTTCAAGAATTGTCCTGATAGTAGCGTAAAATAGACGCTTTTAATGCCCTTAGCGCCATATCTGGCAATATATTACGTGAGAACAACCTGTAAGAAAGAGTTATAGCGGAAAGAATGAAACACTTCTTATTTTCCGGCAGCTTTGAAACATTGTTGAAGCTCTATCTGATTTCAGGAAGGTAATATTTGAGATATTTTGTATAAAATACCAGTAATATTATCTTGTGTCGTGTAAATGAAAGATAAGCCACACGCGCGATTTCCAATTATATTAAAAAAGGCGTAAAGCCGAGGATTCTATAACTTCATGTGATAATTATTCGTGTGTATTTATTTAAACAAATATGTACAAAGATAAAATTAAATGATACGTTTTCTGCATGAGACAGCATTATTTTGACTATTCATGCTTGTACAATTTACAAATATGGCATGATTAGTCGACTTATAATAATGTTTGTTTAATTTGAGAGGTTGCGTTACAGCGCACGGAACACACACACACACACACACACACATATACACATAAAATAGTATGCATCTTTACATGCAAAATTCCGCATAGTGATTAATACACGTAATAAATTTAAATAAATAACGTCTTGGTAAGATCTGGCAGGAACCTGCAACTCCATCAGTCTTTATTCAAAAAATGAGAAGAAAGATAAATATTTTTAAAAGAAATTGATAGATTTTATATAAAAAATATGTATGTGTGTATATATATATATATATATATATATATATATATATAGGTTATGTTCTATAATTATATATATAGCTCTCTTACATCACTTTTAAATAAGAATAATAATTTCATATGGAAATATCCGTGATTACATTATGTTTTGTAATGGAATTTGTAATTTCTTCGCAACTTTATGTTATCTTTCCATATACTGTTTCATATTCAGATGATGAAAGATTAGCGACAGAGAAGCAGGTGCCTTTGAGATCGTCAAGCTAGTCGTAATAACTGATCCGTCATGTACGAAGGATTCGGAAAAACATTTTTCTTTGCTATATGCAAGGAAAGCCAAACATCGAAAACGCCTTATTATGATACGTTAGATAATGAAACATTAAAAAATCGCAAAACAGAGGTAATAGTAGGGCGTAAATTTTTTAATGTCCTATTCTTGAAGAGATGTAGCCTCTGTCTATCGTAATAGAAGAATCTTCAATTAATAATAGACTTTTAAAAAACGAAAAAAAAACATTTTTTATAACAATATTGAAAATACGTAAATCATAAATTGATTTGTTAAACGTTGCGTAATTATTTTTCTTTCCGTATATAGAGAACATTTTCGACACGTTTAATTAATATTTATTAATTAAAGATATATTCACATCAGCGAGATACATTCACATACCTGCCAATATGTATATTCTCGAGATATTTCTTTCATAGCGTCTGCTTTCCGATAGCTGCGTGGACAATAATATTACGTTATCAAGGAGCCAATACACGTGTAATACAATTGATGATAAAAATGGAACAATACAGAATCAGTCTTTTGGGTCATTTATAAATTACGTCTTCTCACGCGGTATTTGTCGAATCGTTATATTGTAATTCTGTACTGTCTACTTTTTAAAGAAATCAAAGTTGATTGATTATTTGTGCTAGTACATAGATATGTATTTTATGTAATTTGCAGATGGTTTGATGAATTATTTTGTTTTTTTCCATGTCAATGTCGATAGGAACGTTTTGTAAGATTATATACGTATATATCATAGATTTATTGTTCACTATATCTCATAAAAATACACTTTCTAAAGAACCGACATACACCTACATAGTTAGAATTTTGATGAAACATGTTACGATAAGTCTATGAGATATACTATGTATATGACGAATATTGTGTATACATATATATATATACATATATATATATATATATAAACACAAATCAATAAATTATAAGCGTAGCTGTATAAAATGAAGTAAAATTAGCTTGTCTTTCCTCTTGTAATTAAATTTGTAATTTTTCTTTGTATATTTCGTTGTAAAGTACAAAGATGATGTATGTAGGAAAACATTTAAAACTATGTATTAGCAAAATAATTAATCGAATCTAAGGAATTGTATAAAGAATTGTACTTTATTAGCATACATAGGAAATTTGTACATTTTGTTGTATATTACTTGATAATTATCATTACACATAATTGATCATATATTGTATTTAGCAAGCGAATGTGTGTATTAATTTAAATGTAATTAATAAATTTATTTCTAGCAAATGTGTGTGTTTGTATGTTTCACACGTATTGTTACAGATGAAGATCTTTAGAAGCGAACAAGTATACCCATAAATATAATTCTTCGTGCACTTGATCACGCCTGATTCAAATTTCGGATTTATAGATCGGTCAAAGTTTCGAGTTCGAGCAATCGATATGTTCACATAATATCACTCGATTATTTAATCGAGAATCTGAGCGACTGCTCGAATCGGAGCAGTCTCGACTCGGACTTGACGAGTACCCGCAAATTTCTAATTTTAGCAAATCCATCTTCGTAAGAACATCCAATTAATCTGCGATTTGTGTGTGTAATTTCAGAAAAAATACTCTTTGATACGCTGTGTTCTATTTTCTTGTGTTTCGTCTACTTGGAGCGATTACTGAACCATTTAATTTTTATGATTTCTCATAATTGCATAAGACCTATATTTAGAGAATTTCAACTTTTCTGAAGTGCGCGCGCGTGTGTGTGTGTGTAGGTGTGTGAAGTGCGCGCGCATACGTGAGACATGTTGCATGTGTTGGTGGAAAGCATTATATTTATATTATATTAATGTGTTGCATGACTTTTGCAGAGAAACGACATATATTGGGCCGATGCGTGAAAGGGACGATGTAGAAAGAACGATATTGGAGAAAATGGCTTTTCTCGAATGCGCTCGCGAAGAAGCCTCGATGGTTTCTCGAGGTGGAAAGCGCGATAAGCTGGAAGGCGCGAGAGCAGCGCAGTGCGCACGGAAAAATTGGGTCGATGCGCGGAAGATGGCGGCCGTAGTGTGGTGCGCGTAAGAAGGCTCGTACTTCGGTTTTGCGAAAAACATGAAAGAAGCACGATAGGTGCGTTAAGAGGTGCGAAAGGCGGCCCGTCGTACAGAGACCGGCGTAAAGACGGCACACTCGCGGACTCGCGTCGGCTCCCGACTCGACCGCGGCGGTGTTGACATTTGTTTACGATAAGCGGCAGCGAAGAAGCTGCTGTCTCTTTTGGTTTTCGTCGATTCTCGGCCGTCGGCATTCGGCACCGGGCAGGTATCGCGCTCGCGATTCCGCGAGTGTGAGTCGAGTGGAAAAGCAAGAGCACGCAGCGGGGGGAAAGAAAAGAAAAGAAAAGGAGTACCCACGCAGCGGACAGATTCGACACTGGAGATTAAGTGCTGCCGGACTTCGGCCCGGTGAGAAGAACAGTAGAGATGCTGAAGCAATTGCAGATGGGGATGAGAGCTTTCCTCTTAATGGCCTCCCGCGTGTGGACCTGCATCTGCTTTCTACTCAAGAAGCAGGTTAGAGCCGTAAGTAGGTGCTTCGCGCCTCTATTCGCGCCTTCTTTCGCAGCCAGGCACGAGTCATATTACGAGCCGTCTAACCGACGCGGCGACGCGCCGATGCCTTTCGACGGCTTGTCGAACCTAGCTCCTTTATCGCTCTTTTATCGCGATATAGATATCGTTGACATTTGTTGATGTAACACTCTCTCGAATGCGGTGATATACCTACGCGGTGATACGACCTCTACCTCGCCAATCTCCTTTCGATCTATGATTAACTAAACGTAATGACACATACATATTATATGAAAATTATTTGATAAATTATTTTATGAAACCAACGATTTTTCTCAACATTCCCAATTTTTCTTCATAGATTTTACAAGGCTACATGCGTATCGCTACATGCATATATACTCTGGTAAAAATATTTATTCTATAAAAGAAAAACTCTGTTTTACTCCCTTCTTCCAGCCGAGCAAATCTTTTAAATTATAATTTTGGAATAATGGAATATACGCATGTTCTGCTATTTACTCTCTTGAGAAATATTTTTCTTTTTATGTGACTCGTGTCTGTTTTCAAGATGCAAGTTAGAGGTGTAAGTAGTTACTTAATGCTGTCATTTCATATTTATATACAAGTTGTATTCTAATTTATTTTGCACAACACGAGATAAGTAGTACATTTGTATCTATTAATGGGTGCTTTCCAGCAAGTGACACAAATCGACACAGGACACATTCTGTTTTTGTCTCTCACTGAATATCAAACAAAGACCGAATGACTCGTGTGTCAATTTGTATCTCTTGCTGGAAAGCACCCAAAATCTTCAAATCTTTATTCCGCATATATATTTATATTTTTATTTGAATTGACCGCAATTGCTGTACTGTGATATTAGGTATAATCACCGTTTTTTTATTCATGGAATATAAAGTCTCTTATTTTATAACAAATTTATTAATTTCTGCTTTAAATTTCTTGTAAAGGCCATTCATGGCTTTGGCTTCTTATTGATTTTAGTAGTTAATATATATTTTTTCATATATTATAAATCTGTATTATATAAATTGTATATTAATATATCGTTTTGTTTTAGATCTCACAGATGCAACCAGTCAAATACGAGATCTTCCCGCTTTCACCTTTATCTAGGCACAGACTTAGTAGGTATTCCAATGACACATTTATGAATTTTATACTTATTACATTGCGTTTAATGTTTTTCAGTATTTGTATATAATACAAGAATATTCCAGGTATAGTTAAGAGAAAAGTATTAGTATTGGATTTAGACGAAACATTAATTCACTCTCATCACGACGGAGTAGCAAGGCCAACTGTCAGGCCTGGTACACCTCCAGATTTTGTTCTTAAAGTGACGATAGACAGACATCCTGTTAGATTTTTCGTCCATAAAAGACCACATGTAGATTTCTTCTTGGACATTGTTAGTCAATGGTAAGTATCGTCGTAAAAAGAAACGCCATATCAAAATTATACTGGCAAACAAACTTTGCAATTTCACACTTATAATACGCTTTATTCTTGTCATGTTTTGAGATAAAATTGCATTAATTATTTTCTGTTATTATCTACATTAATTAGGTATGAGCTAGTAGTTTTTACTGCATCCATGGAAATATATGGAGCAGCAGTTGCAGATAAACTAGACAACAACAGAGGTATTTTAAGGCGCAGATATTACAGACAACATTGTACGCCAGAAATGGGTTCCTATACCAAGGATTTATCAGCAATTTGTTCAGATCTTTCCTCAGTCTTTATTCTTGATAACAGCCCAGGAGCTTACAGAGCCTATCCACGTAAGTAATGTGTGTATATATATATAATGATTTTAATGGGATTTATTTTTTTCTACCACGCCGTCTTTCACGCCTAGACTTGATAAGATGAGAGTCAGTTTCTATTTCTCTTTAAATATCTAACATTATTTGTGTAAAGCATATATAATTTCTTTTAACATTTATATACGTGCCGTCATCTTTGTAGAAATAAACAAATTTAATAACATTGTATTTAATGATATCTGGACAAACACGAATTACAGATTTTATTTGTAAAGAGATACGATACTATAATACATAATGCGTAAATTAATTAAAAAACGGGGACCTTACGTTTTATTTTCTTGAATACAACGTAAAAATAATAAACAAATTAAAATATGATCACAATATTTCGTATCTTCTTGTGATTTGTTGTGTTTTATAAAAAAATGCACGTAATACAGCGCTATTGATAGTGGGTAAAAAGCAAAAAGATTAATAATGCGCTGCTGCATGTATCATTGTCTCTTCTTTTTTATGTCATAGACAACGCGATACCCATAAAGTCATGGTTCAGCGATGCGGGAGACACCGCTTTATTAAGCTTACTTCCAGTCTTGGACGCTCTTCGTTTCACGCAGGATGTACGATCCGTTCTTTCAAGGAATTTACACTTACATCATACTTGGTAGCATAGCCGAGATTGAATGATACACTAGATATTCTAGAATTGAAACTACTAGCAGTTTCAGTTAGTGTGTCTAGCCTAGGATTATTATTGTTATTAATTAATAGCAACATTAGGTCTCTGCCCGTATAATGAGAGTCAATGAGAGAGTCCCCTTCTTCAACCCTTGTTTTTCTATACTCGAACGAACAGCAGCGAGTAAACACTGAAGGGAATGGTATTCAGCCAATAATTACGTCAGCACAAAACATCCTAGGATAATTCTTTGCGTTGTACAGTCCATATGTGCAAAATTATAAAACGAATTTCTGTACTTTTTCTGTTATACAAGCCTTTGCCAAAGACCAAGATACGAAAATAAGATAGAACCTCATTAGCCAGCAGGATTTTTCATTTTAGGTAAGGATTCTATTAAAAATTTTTATTTATATATTTCGACGGCACATCATGGAAGAAAGATAATTCATTGAAATAAAGTACTTTTGTTATTGTATATTATTAACCTAGGATGTATAAAGAGAGAGGGAGAGAGAGAGAGAGAGAGAGAGAGAGAGAGATGTACCTAAGTCAAATGGATTTCGCTGTAACTCACTGTATCAGTGAGGCAGCTGTGTCCTGGTTATATCTATTAAAAAGAAGTATTAATATAAAACCAGGAAAAAGTGACATCTGTTCTCGTCAAGACTTCCGCGACATGGAATATTAAATGTATGCAATTATGATCTATAAGGTTGATTGCATTGGTATGTACTCTTACAAGAAGAGTTTACAATATGCGAAATATCATCGATACTTTTGATTTTTTTCCACATAAAATAATTGCAATTAATAAATATATAAACGAAAAAACGCATTTCTAAAGAAATATGTCCATAAATGTCTTGATGTAATGCTCAAATATTCATTAGTCATCATAAACTCTTGTTTCTAAGTAATAATCTTAAGATTGTAAAGTTGAGACAAAATTGATTTATATATATCCTTTTCTTGCAAATGTTTTAGCAAGAGTAAATCAATCGTTTGTATAAAAAAAATGTTTTTTATACAATATGTATATCATAATAATAAAAACTCGTTATACAAACTATACTATATGATTATGTCTTTCTATATATAAACTATATTGTTATGTGTTATATATATATATATATATATATATATATATATATATATAAATAAAAAATATATATTTTTTTTTCAGTTATTGATATTCAAAAATATGGAAAAAGAATATGAAGGATGAGAAGTCTCAACTTATAGTCTTATTATTATATTACATTTTAGAAACAAAATCTTACATACGATAATTAATTATGATAATTGATTAAATACTTGAAATATTATGTAAAAGTTTTGTAGACAAATTTTTCTCTGATTCAAGAAACGCGTTTGTTTCACTTAATAGTTATATAATTTATTTATTTCATGCTTATGAAAGATGAAAAAATTGAATGAATCACATGCCATGAGCTCTCCTTGTAAGTGATATATAATAGCCCAGCTACACACATATACACACACACACACACACACACACGTACACGCACCTGTGTACTTTGTTTGCTTGGTTAGTGATACAACAATAATATTGAACATTATACAGTTTGTACATATTCCTCGGATGTATTTGACACAACTCAAGTGTGACTGATTTTTGTATGAATGACCGATATAAGTAAGTTACAATACATGGACTTCATCTATATATATCTCCATATGCGTGATGTATGTGCGCGTGCACATGCACACACACACACATACACACACACACACACACGCATACACATGCATACACATGCATTTATACATAAATGTAAAATCAATTTATTCAATTTACATTTAAAAAGTTAAAAAAGAACAATACGCCCATGTGTACAAGATTTAGCGATATCAGTCATCGTTAATAAAGATTTTTTAATTAAAATTATCGTTTTTCTATTATGTATTGTAGAACTTGTATGCTTTCTCTGTTGTCTAAATAACAATTATTTTCTCAAGACATGAGCCATGGGCAATGCATATAATACTCTATGGAAAATGGAAGTAAAGTTAACCTATTTATTCAATAACATTATATCTGTACACACATAACACTGCCTGTACTGTACGCAGACAGGTACATCATGTAAAAGTACACTAATTTCTCAGTTTGTAATACGACATAGTTCCATTTTCGATACAAAATTTACAAGATTCTTAAACACAATACTTTGTATTGCAACTGTCTTCGATGTTTTTATATAATTCTAGATTAAAATATTGATATTTACATATATATTACATATATTAAGTAGTTTATTTCATCATGATGTAGAAAATTGCTACATCTTTATATTTATAATTTATTTTCACATAAAACAACCAGACCTACACTTCTCACAAGGATGTTTTTTACATACTAGATTTGTAATTCACACAATTATATAAAATCGAAACTACCACTTTTGCTCACGTAAAAACTTTTCAAAAGTATTAAAAAATGTCTAATTATGTATTTTCTTTCTCCTTATCTCTCTTATATTTGTACTGTGGTAAAGTATCAAAGTAAATTAATTCTTTTAAGAAACTATTTAACCTGTTTAGATGTTATCATTTTACAAGAAAATCATTTTATTAAAAATTGCAAGGAAATCTACAATTAATAAATTTAATATATTTATTCGATTTGTTATATTATTATAGTAAATGACACAATCGACATATAAACTTGTTTTTTGATCTTTTTATACATCTTAAAAGCTGTCCTTTATAATGGAACATTGTTTGACAGATATTGAAACATTTACAAAGTTATGAATACCATCAAAAATGCAGATCAATGCTATTAATATATATACACACACACAAGGTGTCAAAAAAAAAGAGTTTAGATCTTGGTTCTAAACAATTCTTTTTTAACATTCTGTATAAAAATAATATGAAACATCTCTCTAATATCATATTACTATTGAAACTATAATCCTTTTGCTTCAATATATTATGCCGAGTATATCATATATCGAAGACTATCATTATGGAAGTAATTTTTTCTCAAAATTTCTAAACTTATTCTTTGGGTGGGTCTTCTCGAATCATTTCCAAAGAACTATCCGAATTGTTAGTACTGCTCCCACTTCCAGCATCGTCTTCTCGTTCAGTTGCTTTTTCTTGGCTAACATTTGTTGCACCCAACTGCCATGGTGGTATAGATGCCGGGGCAGTAGGAAATTGTTTCCTGTTTTAAAATATAATTCGAAATTAGTGATAGTTAATAAATGTAATTATAGACAACTAATCTATAAAAATTTTGAGTTAACTTCTTGTGTGTTAGATTTATGGTATGAGAAGATACGTATGTATAATCTAATGAGAAAGTTGTTTGTAATAAAAGATTGCTTCAAAAGTGCAGATGGTCAAAAATAGGAATAAGACGAAGATAAGCACAAATTTATATTTTAAAGTTGTATTTTGTAAAACTAACTCTTGTTTAAAAAAAAATTCATCAGAATATTCAGGTATCAATTTCTTAAGCAATTTCAGATAGAACTGTATATGTACGAGAGAGTGCGAGGTTGTGATGACATATGATCTCTTGTAAAAATAATGATCTTAATATAAGCAAATACCATATACGAGGAATAAAATGATAAATAATGTCTAAATGAAATAATCTCATTGTATGGCAATAAATTGCTATTACTGACAATCTATGTGCATTGCTCTCTGTGTATGACATACATTAATATAAGAATTTATGTATACTTTATATTAAAAAGAAGGAAAGTGAGTATATACCTCGATAAAAGTAAAGCTTTTAGACTAGATAAATCCTGCTTGAGTTCTTGCACCAATTGTGGGATAGTTGGATCCAGTGCTTGATGCTGAGTCAGTTTTTGTACTTCACCTTCTACCTTTGAAATAGAGTCTTTCACTTCTTTCATAGAATTTTGGACGGTTTTATCTAATTCGGTTACCCTATCTTCTACGCTCCTCTTCTTTCTCCGACCAAACAGGAAGGGTTCTATAAATTTCTATAAAATCAGAAATTATATTATATTTCAATAATATAAATAAAATGAAGAATATTTGTATTTACACATACATATATATATATAATTGTTATTTTAAATACTGAGGTTTGAGTATCATAGAGAATCCATGCATACACAAAACCATTAGGTATACTAAAAGCTTTTCAAATGTCTTGCACAAAAAATAAAGATCTTTTTTTTAATCCACAAAATACCTTATAAAACCAATATGCGCAGTATACTGTCATGCCAATTAATGCAGTTGCATTAAAGAATTCTTTGACTTTCTGCAAAAATGTTGGTTGGTAAATGCTCATTTGACGATATGGATGAATAGATCCTGGTGGTATTTGTACAGCAGTATATGGATTCTGACTCTGAAGAGCATTACGATCGGCTATATTGTCGACAGCAGCTAGTTTGAAAGCCGTTTTAATCTCCTCATCCGTGAGGCCTTTTCTTTTAAGAAATTCCTGCTTTTGCATTAACGGGCTTGATGACACTTTAGGATTTTGTAGAAACTGCACTGCTGTTTTCACCTTTATAAATTTTAATACTTAAATTACAAACGTATTTTTATAACACATGAATTTATATACATACACACAAGGTAAAGTAACGTGTTGCGTGTTGGCTACAGCCAACAGTTTATCGTATGTGCAGCTAGATGCATGCATAATCTATCAGTTAAATTGATAAATAATGCAATTTTTAAATTTATATAACCCAATTTGATCAGCAATGACTTACCAAACTCTCCCGTAACGGAAGAGTATTATTGTTTGTATCTTGATCAGTCATTTTGACTTTTGACTAGCCTTCGACCGTTCGACTCTCTCACTTCTTATAATCAAAACGACATTACTATACAAAGTCCTATATTGCAAACTGCAAATCACATTTTCTTGATAAAACAATCACAGTGCACGCATATAGGTAATGCGCTTACGCGCGGCGAATGATGAACTAAAACCGAGGAAGCGCTATCTACACATTCACTTTTGTTTCTCTCAATCTCAACCTTGTATGGAACCCGTAATCGGCTATCGGTAATGTATTATAGAATTTATACTCAACTTTGTGTAAGTAAATTTCAACGCCCCAAATACTCTCAGATAATTTCCTAGTTTTGCTCATAATGTACATATGTGTGAAGAAAAGAAATAATAATTGGTTCTGGAATTGAATTAGGCTGGGTCTGCAATAGATGTAGTAAGCCTCTAGCCATCTACTCTATTTCCGAGTAATTCCCAAGCTTTGAGAGTTGGCCAGATCCTAACTGTAATGTAGCATAGGCACAGCTTTTTACTCGGAAATTACTTGGCTTGCAATTAGAGCATAATGCGTGGTCTACAATAGAAGTAAGCGTAAGAGTAAGAGTAGGATTAGGAAATAAAATAAATTTAATTCGCTCATGCCCTTACTCCAGCGCCTATGATTGGCTCCCTCTTATGCGTGGTCTACAATAGAAGTAAGCGTAAGAGTAAGAGTAGGATTAGGAAATAAAATAAATTTAATTCGCTCATGCCCTTACCTCCTTAGCGCCTATGATTGGCTCCCTCTTATGCTGGGTCTACAATGCGAGTCTCAGATGGTCTCAGAGTCGTAAGTCGTAAGAAATTGACCAATCATGCGGGGTCTACAATGCGAGTCTCAGATGGTCTCAGAGTCGTAAGTCGTAAGAAATTGACCAATCCCAGTCAATTATTCTCCTCAAATTCGATTGTGATTGGTCAATTTCTTACGACTTACGACTCTGAGACCATCTGAGACTCGCATTGTAGACCCAGCATTATTGTTGGACCATTTCAAGATGTGATCTCTGTTCTCTGAGAACGGATTTGATTGGAGCGGAGCTATCGGAGCAGTTGTTGCTCCAATCAAATCGTAGCCAGCTTCGTTACGGAGAAGAAGAAAAAAAGGCAACGCCGTGCCATCTTTCGAACGCTTGGCAGACTTGTTGGCGCGTCAATGGTATATCATACTAGAAATCTAGTATGGCGTTTATTGTGAGAGCAGCTGCTTGGGTTATTTGAAAATACGATAATTTCTCCGTGATTAGCGATCAGCCGGTGAAGTAAAGATAGAGAAAGCATCGCGCCAACGCCAAGCCGCTCGTAACTGTCGAGTCCCACGTGTCGCCATTTCAATCATCATCATTATCATCACTGTAATCATGACGGATCGAACCGAGCTGAGAATGAACGTGGCCGCTTTGAAACGAGTTGACCCCTACGTGAAGGATATCTTGGAAACCGCGACTCACGTCGCCCTGTATACCTTCAACGCGGATGAAAATGAATGGGAAAAGACCGACATCGAGGGCGCTCTGTTCTTGTACTCGAGGAACGGCGAGCCATACAACAGTATTCTCATAATGAACAGGTAGTATATATCGAGCTGTGTTACATATCTACCTAGGAAAATATAGCGTGTGACGTTTCGCTTTGCATCGCCAGTGGTTTACTCGAGAGAGAGAGAGTTCATTCGTAAATTATTTTGATCCAAGTTCAGTACCTTTTGAGCATCTACTTGTATACCATATTAATAATGCCGTACTAAAAATGTCACGTCACATAAATGTATGTTTCTTACAGATTGAATACAAACAATCTAGTGGAACCAGTTGCTCCAGGTTTAGATTTGCAATTGCAGGAACCATTTCTGCTATATAGAAATTCTAGATGCAACATCTATGGTATTTGGTTTTATGAAAAGGAAGAGTGCGTACGCATCGCAAATATGTTAAATAAACTTCTCAAAGAATGCGAAGAAAATCGCAAAATCAGTAACAAACCGCTACTTAAAGCTAAAACGACATCGGGACCTAATGTGAACAATGTGGATATATTCAGTATGCTTAGCAAGGCACAAGAAGATTTTAATACGAGCAGAGGTAGCAGCGGAGGTGGCGGAGGCGATAGTGGTAACGCGGTAACAGGATCAAAGTCTCCGTCGGTTATGCCCATGACCGATAATATCTCCGGACCTCTAGTTGCTCCCTTAGGACCAGACGTCACTTCGCAAAGTGTAATGGACTTTTTTGCTAAAGCTAAGGTTAGCATTGTATTTTATCTGTGCTTTATATCTGATCTGCTCTCTATTGACGTATATTATTTTTCTGCCTTTCCTTTAATGTCGGCCTTTTGCGTCGACCAGGTGAATACTGGACATTTCAAAGCAGGCGACCAACCTACTCCAGTTGCGGTTGAAAGTAAACCTTTACTCGCACGTTTGATGTCTCATCCGGCAGCGCATACTTTAGAGCATATTGAGAAACAGCAAAGATCTGTAACGCCGCAACCATCTCATCAGTCGCAATCGACGACGATTCCATCCACAAACAAGTCCAAGAGACGAAACAAGGCGACTCCGCAACAAGAATCGATCATGTCCACGTCTGCGCCGATTTCTCAAGATTTGCCGCTATCCGTCACTCAGAATGTCAATGATTCGAACGGGTCGACTGGATTCCTCAGGATACAATCGCCGACCAACGTAGCGTCTTCTACTTTAAGAAATCATCAAGCTTCGAACATTACCAATACCAACAATGCCAACCCACTCGCGTCATTATTTGCTCATGCTTCCGGAAGTACGGTAAGAAAATTCAAAAAGATTTCTTTTATCTTTTGTATCTATTAAATATGTATATGTATATTCGCAAATCCTCGTTTTTCCTGTTTAATTTAGTCATCGGACGATATTATTCCTGCGGCGCCTACGTTGTCAGGAAGAGGCTCGGCACCAGCGTTAATACCACCTGTGATGTTTGCTGCTCCCAGCCCACCGGAACCCTTAAACAGACCGTTAGAACCACTAACGAGAAATCAGCTTTTACAAGCGTTCAATTATTTGTTGAAAAGCGATCCGGATTTCATCAACAAACTCCACGAGGCCTATGTCAAATCGTTTGGAGAGATACTTTCTTAAACTCTCTCACCACTTTTATTGTATTAATTACAAAAAAAAACCCATAATTTTGGGTTGTGACTGATAAAAGGATTAAGCTAAATCTCAATATTCCTACATTACTTGCATGTACATACATAGACGAGATGTAATGCTCGACATTCAATTGAGAAGATAAGAACCGTTTCTTTTAAAGAAAAGGAAAATTTCTTTTTTGGCCGAAGATTAGGAAGCAGATGTGAGAATAGAGAGCGATACGATATAATACCTTGAACAGTATTTTTATAAAGCAATGCACTTTTTTTCGGAACAAAGTAAAGAAGACGAGCAAGCAGTGACTCATAACGAAGTACGAGGTATGAATGAGAAATTTGTGGACATATTGAATGGTATATATATATAATAGAATTGAACGGTTTTTAAACTGTGATGCCAAAACATTTATATTATACGCGCGTTTTATGATTGAAATTTCAATGCAGCACGAAATCGTTTTTTGAGCTAGCCAAACGGAATATCTATTTTATAGAGTAATGACGTATCCTTCCTATATACCGGATACCGATATGGTATGTGTATGTTATCGATGACAAGGAACAAATAAATACAGGCAAGACGCAATGAAAAGACACTTAAAATACAATCTACTATTTGACTTTTTCTTTTCATTCCTCACAAGTAACATGTATAAAACAAAGTCTAGGCAGACCTACATGTATTTATTTAGTCATTATTATGTCGTACTATCACAATACAGTATTTATATGAAATACACTTAAAAATATGTATAAAGAACGTAGAGTACAATTTCACAAATTTAATGGCTGTGGGTGAAGTCGCAACGACGACTTGACGAAAAATTATGTCGATCACAAAAATTTACTTTTTATTATAATAATTCTTATAGATTATTTGCGAAATATAATCTTCCCTTACTTTATATTGGCGTGTAGTACCATTCGTAAATTAAAATTATAATATTATATATCTACTAATATTTTTATCAGAAAACAGAGTTCTCGATGGTCGCAACGTTGAAGAACGTTCTCACATCACCGTAACTCGATAATATCGTCAAATTTTATGTATCGTTCAATATGATAAAAAATACATGGATACGTATCTATATTTACAATTCTACGATATTTACAGCGACACAGAAACGTATCATATACCCTGTGTCGTCGTAACGTCATGTTTAAAGGATCGAAAAATCTTGACCCATTCTCACTCTTTGATCTCGCGACGACGCGCGTCGCGTCAACGTTTCGAGGAAATGCAACGAGTAATACGCGCGTTATCACTTACTAATATATAATTTACAGTAGTTGCTTCTCCTTCATAGAATTCACAGCCAAGTGGAGCCTTCGACGGCCCGCTAGCTTTCTAAACAGCCGCTCATGACTGGACTTGGTATATGACTCTGGCCTATACGAAACCTTGCAAATTTTGCACAACTGTTTATTTCTCGTATGAATGCATCCTGGAAGAAAACAACGGAGTTGACGCAAAGTCGAATCGAAATAAGACTACTCGTCGTAAAGAAATCTTATTCAATCTGTACACTTTATCGCTCTCAAGATTACATACGAGTACTCGGTATCCTTCGCTACACAAATGTATGTATATGGCACAACTCCGATAGGTCGTAGGTCATATACCAAAACTAGCGCAGCCAGCTCTATTAATTAAACTATTACTTAGAACACCTCTTATTGGGAAACTTTGTCCGAGGATCGCGAAATTTCTTAAACCAGAGGCACTTTCGGTGGTCCAAGTAAGGGCGGTCCGTTATCGGATGTTCGATGTGGCACGAATTTATTTGCGTTTTGTGCCGGCATGGGCTGCAGCCATCTGACAGCTAGGCTGGCGATCATCAGCAAAACGATGAATCCACAGATAGCCACGACGATCGTCGCCGTCGGGAACCAGCCGTCAGTCGTCTGACTTCCGCGATTGTTTGGATGCAATGGGGCCAAATACGCTCGCTGATCGCCGATCAATACTACAATGATATCAACAAGTAACAAATAAAAATCAATCTTTAACGAAGACGAATATTTTTTTGAAAAGTTTAAAAGATAAGTGTGTGTTGAAAAGATTTAATTCCAATTAAGGTTGATGTTTTGCAAACATTTGGAGAAACGTTTTATTTACGTGACGATATTTAAGCGCCTGATAAATGAATGCACATTACAACTCGTTAATCAACGTGACAGATATGAGTGTTAGTGGAATGTTGAAAATGTGTGTGTGTGTGTTCTTAATAGCATGCGAGATGAAAGAGAGAAAAGAAGCACTCGTCGAACCTCGTAGAGTCTTATTGAGTCTATTTCTCATCGCGGGATTGTCCACGTGATTGCAAAGATCCTGGCCGCAGCAGAGAAATTCTGCGGGGCACCGGCGACTTTTGAAGCTCTCGTCGAGGCAACCGCTGTGAGCGGTGTGCTCCGCTCTCGAAAGCGGCGCATTCGCGTTCGATGGTAATTTGGTGAAGCAGCCTCTACCGCGACACATGTATCCCTGAGGAACGCATTCCGGTTGATTGCAATAGCATCTCACTTCTCCCACGTTAGAGGAATCTGTAACCAAAAACGCAACCAATTCCGTAATCGTAAATGGTTTTCACAAATTAGATGTTGAATTGAAACTTTAAGGATACGACGCAAGAAAGCGATTTAGTCTTTCTGTCAGAGTTTGTTTGCGCCAGAGGTACAACAACATCGAGAAAGGGCGCGTGCGATCCGAGTGGAGTCGCCAAACGCGGTTTCTCAAAATTCTCCAGGCGTGCACAAATCGTTCGCGAGGATATCTTTGTCGAAATTCCAAACAAGTCTGCGACTATATCAGCTCCGAAAAGCTTCGAACGTGCACGACGCGACGTGGCGGTAAATATACGCAACAAGGGTGGCCTCCCCGACTGTGCGTTAATGAGGACCGTACGAAATAAACGAAGAGAAGAAGTGGGAGAGAGGAGAGGAGAGGAGAGGAGAGGAGAGGAGAGGAGGGAGGGAGGGAGCAAAAAGAGAAACAGAGACACGAGACACGTTTATTACGATATTGCGAAGCCATCTTTATCCGCGAGCATGCTCGGCTTCGTTTACCCCAACCCCCGGTCTACCATCTTGCCGGGTTCCCCTCGCGCGACCTCGTCTTTCTCCACCGGTTTCTTGCTAATAAGCCCGCAGCGATGCCCTGCCTATCTCTGTTTCTCTTTCGCTTGCTGTTTCTTTGCGAGCGAGCCTCGCGAGCCTTGCGAGCCTTGCAAGTGCCGACCCTCCTCTCCGTTCGCGGCCTGTCGGGGTCCAGCTCATCGAGGACTAAAAAACGTTAAAACAGCCGAGTCAGAAAAGAAAGATTAAAGTGGAGAGGATATATGGAGAGAGGCATGCGGCGCTGCTGATCGTTGTGCGCGCATGTATGTACTTCCTTTCTCTCTCTTTCTCTCTACCTCTCGATGCAATTCCGCACTCTCTCACACCGAATACCACGCACGAGAGAAAGAATAGGGCCACTCGACGATTTTATCGCGTTCCATTGCAATGATTACGTGTCGCAAATTAGAAAATTACACGTGTAAGCGATGTTTCAATTTCGCGTCGAATGGTCAGAAATATTCCGACAGTCGGATTTTTTCTTCACTCTGCCATTCGTTTTACATTATCTAGTTATTTTACTAAAATCAATCGAAATATTTCTATTTCGATGACATTTTAAACGAATGATCAAAGATTTGTTGAAGTCTCGTTCTTCAACAAAAAAAAAATCATTTTGGTCAAGTTCTTTTAGTAGATACGTATTTGTATGCGAGAGTGCATCGTGTAAATATCTGAAACACATATCTACGTTTTTAAGTATACCGTAAAGCGGTTGAATTGAAATAAAGAACGGTAGCCTTCCAAAAGAAAAATTCGAAGAGGCATTCGGGGGACAATCCCATATGTGTGTGCGCGTTTAAAATAAAAAGGGAGAGGGAGGGGGGAGGGGGAAAGCAGCGGGAGGTCGAGGGGCCCGACCGAAGAGAGATACGACCGACAAGCCTGAGGCCGGGGAAGAGCCGTCCGAAAACAAACAGACTGCATCGCGAAGTCGTTCGTTATGCGTCTACGGTATATTAATTATTCCCCGGCCCGGTCCAGCTCGGCCTCGGCCCCGGCTCCGGCCCCGGCCCCGGCCCCGGCCCCGGCCCCGGCCCCGGCCCCGGCCCCGACGCGGCGAGTTACCCACTCTCTTTGCGCCTGCATTTCTTTTTTTCCTTCCTTCAATATTGGACCCCACCGGCGAAACTGACGATACTCAACCGATCGAATCGTCGATTTCTCGATTATCACGTGACATTGCAATTTGGTTTCTACTCGGCAAATGGAAATTACGTATAATTTTAAACGCTACTTGGCTTTCTCAAAAATTTAACTTTATTCCAAAAACACGTAATTAAGAATACATCTTTATTGCGCGAAATACATTTTCAGAATTTTCCTTTGTCTTTCGTAACTCCTCGTTGTCATTGTTCGTTGCTAAAAGATAGCGAGATAATAAAAACCATCTCTGATGAGTCAGAGGATCGATAAGTGCTCGATAATACTATCGTATGCAAGTGCGAGGAAAAGATCGTTTGAAAGATAATAAAAAGACGTCCACGTTTTGGATTAAACTGGCGATATTGGAGAGCGAGGCTCCGAGCAACGAGCAACTCGCCCGAGGATAGAAAGCGCGGCTGGACGGAAACTCGATTCGAACGAGCACCGTTTGTATGTACATACAATTAGAAGAGCGACGACCCATGTATGCGTATATATACGCGACATGTAGGTGATGTAGGATGTGTCTAAAGCGTACGTCAGGGTCGGTCAGTGCCGACCAGGGCAACCAGGGTCTGCCGCGCAATGATGAAGCTAACGAGCGTCTCTTCAAGTATATATCCATATAACTCACGAGAACATTGCGCAACGCACAAGTACATTGCGAACTCTCTGTATTGAACCAAATGCATTAGCAAACGCGCTTTTCTAATTAGCGCTACCGAGCGCGGTTCGCGTAACGGTAATTAGCGTGAGAGCGAGAACAAATCGCGTCTCTGTTTCGCGAGGACAACGAAAGAATTGAAGCAAATTTATACGCTGCAGCGATTTCGAAATACTCGATTGTGACTAACGAGTAACAAGTCGGATTACAGCGATTAGGATTATAAATGGATCGCAAATCGGAAAATAAAATAGGGATCGAGTCTGACGAAACAGCAGCGGCGAGACACCTGTTCGTCCTTAGGAGCGGAAGGGGTACGCGAACATTACGAACCCGCGGAGTTATGCGAAAAGGAAAAAGGGACGGCCGGCTCATCGCCGTGGAAAGGCGAAAGACGAAAGGAGTGGTCGAAAGAGCGCTGATGATGAAGAGGCCGAAGAGGACCGGTCTCTTCGAGAAGAAGCTCGCTCAGCGATTCGTGAGAAACTTTCATCAAGTGCGCTTCTCAGGAGAGACTCTAGAATCGTACGTAATAATCCATTCCATTTCATTTAGTTTTATCGAGGTTTTAGAAAAGAAATTGAGAATATTAATTTTTCGCAACACGATTATTTAGAAGAAAACATATATCATTTCGGACAACGACTCTTGGCCAAAGCGACGCCTTAGGATTGAGCGATCGACCGAGTCGGTTTATTTCATAACCTGAGCATCAGTCGAATAAATTGTCAGCTGTCAACGCTTTAGAGCTAAAGATAAGGGGTTCTCTAATCCTACGCAGGAAGGAGTCCGAGGAATGCTTTTGTTGTACTCGCAATGTGCATAAACAAATGCCACAGGGATTACCTCGAGAGGTACGCGCGCATGTTTGGCCCGAAATGGCTGAAATGCGTTTGAAAAAGAAACGGGTCGAGAACTCGAGTATTTTCGCTATGCGATGAACGAACCTTCCTTCGGGCAAGGAAGGCAAAGGAAGGCAAGGGACGCGCGGGACGATCCGCCTGATCCCTGATCCCGCTCGCTCGGCTTTCGGCTAATTTTCGTTTCACAAAGGTACAGTATCGAAGGTGGTATTTGCGTTGGGACTTGTAACTATCGAGCCGGGCTCTATTCGACCATTATGAGGAAGGGAGACTCGAGACGATTCGGGAAGCGGGTGAACGCCGCCGCCGGATGGTTACGGCGGGGTGGCAATTAGCAAGAACAATGGAGAGCCGGGGTCCTTGTTCTGGGAAGTAGGCGGAGGGCCTCACTCCGGGGGCCCTGCCATTCCATGGACAGAGGGGCCAGGTACGTGTATCTAAGGTCTCGGCATCCCGGCATCCCGCCGTCCCGAATATATAGTATACGGCCCCGGCGCGGCGTAAGTATATATACACGTTTCGGCGCTACGAGACAGGCTCTTGATGTTCCCCGAGCCTCGGCAACCCGGTGATTAGCCCTACTTAACTCGGATATGCGGACGCGACGCGAGCGGCCCCATCGGCAAGTAAAAGGCATCCTCATCAATTATATGCAATTGCCAAATTACTCCAAATTACACGCGTTGCTTCTCGAGGAACGCGGGGCCCTTTATGAATAATTTTCGTGTTTTTTGCGGAGGCAACCTGCAACCTGCATCTTTGATTATCGCTCGCCGAAAGCGCCCGTGATTAGCTCGAGAGATTCCAGTTAATTAAACTTAAAATTTTAGCTCGCGTCGTCGCGAGTTGCGTCTTGCGTTGCGACTCGAGCTGCGACGGATGCCGCGCGGAGCAGGGATATAGTGTCTATTCCCTTGGCAAATTAGCGATGGATTCGCCCACGAAATAGGGATTTTTATCCATTTAGCCGTTTACAGAGTTTATCGATTGTCGCGAATGGTAATCCCCGAAGAAATATCGTCAGTGATTGACGCGTAAAGAGATCGGAGTAAATTGCGTCGATTATCGCGCGCGCGCGACTACTCTCTAGTCACATCTGTTTTCCAATCGATCGTATTTCGCGATTCGTATTATCATCTAATCGTACGTGTATCGTGGTGAGATAATATTTAATTGTTCTTATATTTTCCTGTTTTTCGTCGTTCGGAAGCAACACGCCGCGCCGGCGAAAGCGCACGCGTCTCACGTTCCACGTGATGCCCCTTTAGCGAAATAATGTCTCTTTGAGCCTTTGTCCCCGCTCATTCCCTGCTTGCGGGTGCAGTCGGCCCGTGTTGTCTCACAATCAGTGGCACCGGCCGACTCGCTCGTCAAGACCAGCTGGCGCCTACTGCCTAGCGATAGGCGATGCCAAAGCACTGGGCATCTAATTGCGCGAAAGGAATCGTCGCGTCGGCCGATGCGATAGACGCTGACAATGAGCAACGCGCGTCTCCGCGTTTTCCTTTCTCCCATTCTTTTTGAAAATGACGAGAGTGCGGTATGGTGCGGTCGGTACCCTTTTAACGGTTTGCTTCGCGATGCGTAAACGTTGGCAAACGAGACAAAGCGGTAAACCCTAACCCCGGAGTTACCGAAGCGTCCGATGATTTATCGCGAGAACAAAGGCTAAACGCGCGTACTCGATGTGAAAAGGAAGTGCGAACCAACCGCTCGAGACAGTCGTGGCGATCCCTGTCTTATTGTAAAATGGGGAAGAAGCGACAACGCCACAGGACAATCGTCACATCCGACCTCGGTAGGGTGACTGCTAGACCGTTTAGATTCCCCCTACGTACGTAAGTATAGGAGCGGTACAAGTCTGCGAATATAAAAGTTGGCGACAGGCGACAGCAGGTAGATGAGCAGCCGCGCCGCGCCGCGCCGCGCCGCGCCGCGTCGAATCCGGTGCACGCGAGCGGTTACTAAACGGTATCGCTAATCGCGTTCCTCATTCGGCCACGCTTCATCGAGCGCTATCAATGAAACCGGAGCTATCCTCTCTGCTGCATAATGCATCGTTTATTGTACCTTACACGTACAGACGTATAGAACATACGATCTTCGCATCGCGCGCAAAGTGAAAAATTAAACGTCGATAAGGTGTCCTGTATATCTTTCAAATCCAAAATAGGAAAACGATATGAATAAATTGCAGCTTTAACCTAAGTGGGCGTGCTTGTAAACGCGTTTCCTTGGAACCGCGGTTGACATTGATTCCTAGAATATATCGCGCACGATGCATTTATTTATAGAAACGTATTGTGACTGCATCGATACGAGATATTTCTATATCTCGAAGGCGTAAGAGACGCCTCGCGTCGCCAAATATCAAAGGCATAGACGGTTTTTCATCACAATTCTATTTACGCCAAGTAATTAATCGCTTTGATTCGTAATAATCCAGGACGGATACGCGCCGTAGTCCACGAGTACCAGGGCCAGTTCCAGGACTGCCGAGAATCTCGTTTCTATCCCGCGCGCCGCGACCCGCGATTACTTTCGCTCGCCTCGCCTCGCCTCGCCTCGCCTCGAGCGATGCAAACACGTCATCGGCCCGCAAAAAGTGCTGCGAAGGGGGAAGCTCGGAATCGCGTTAATTGATCCAGAACGGTCGCGCCGTTATTGGCTAGCTATCGCCACTCTCGGTGGCACGTGATTCCGCGGCGAGGCGTGATTCAACGTACATATGTGTTCGTACGAGAGGGATACCAACGAGTGATGGCGAATACGCCGCGAAAATGCAAATGAATCTACGAAAGCGCAACTACCCGTTCGATTTAAAAGTATAAGGAAAAAAAGAACTCGTGTCTATTCGCGTTTCTGAAACTATATATAGGTCCGCCGAGATCCCGAGATGTTTATCGTTCCGATTGAGAAGCCATCGACATTAAAACGATCGTCATTCTCGTTAATTTAGACGACGGCGATGAGTCGCGCGACTCTGCGTCTCCTCTGTCCGAGCGGGGCGGCTGAGGCTCTCCTGAGTCCTGACTCGACTCTCGTCAGTCATCGCGCGTCGCAAGTTCGTTGATCGCCGAGCGTCGAGCGTCGAGCGTCGAGCGTCGAGCTACCAAGCGGCCGGAATGGCGGATTGCCGGATTGCGACAGCGCTCGTTCATTTGGATTCGACGCATCTCGATTCTCGGGCTGCACATGTATCCATGTATGCCGTACGCGTGCGTGCATACGTGCACGCGGGCCTGTTCGCGACGCGACGCGACGCGTCGCGGCGCGGCGCGCCGCATACGAAACGCGCTATTAACATAACGCGCGGTGATTGATAGCCGATTGTAAATAGCGAAAAGCAAACGTCCTCAGGTAGTTATGTACATACACGCGGAATGACGCGCGAGAGATTTTGCATGGTCACGCGCGCGTCTCGTCGCGCATTTTTGACGAGCCCTATCGCGGAATGCGCTTTAGGCGCCAAACGGACGAAAAGAAGGGAGAGAGAGAGAGAGAGAAGTTTGCAAGCGTTTGTGTGTTTAACGTGGGAAATGTCGAAATACGATAGTAATGCGTCCATTTTTTCGGGATTATTTTGTTCGATCGACAATGTGAATTTAACCAACGATTGCCGGAGGCACGTGGTATTGTATCCCGTAGATTCCAAGTTTAATAAAAAGAAATACGTGTTCTAACGAGCGAGGCTATATTTATAGCGAGATCGCGTACGTGATCGTTTATGCGATCGGATACGTGATCGTATGCGGCGCCGCGGGAAGCGCGCGCGTAATTTTTACATGACCAAGACGAGGGACCGAGAGCGTCGGCGTCGCCGTGAATGCTAAATTGGGACAAATTACATGTGCAATATTATATAAATTGTATATCTGATAAAAAAAAAACAAGAATAATAGAAAAGCTCGTGCAACGATACGTACATTTTCACTGTAGCCATCGCTTTCTCGAGCGAAAAATAAGTGAGCGACAAGCACTAGTGAATCGTTCTCTCTCTCGACAATCCCAAATTTTCTAAATTAATTTACGAGAGAAAATTGTTTTCGTTGCGATGATCGCATATTCAGTCGCGATAGCTTCGATTCATCGGTAGAAAATCCGTCTATTTGTTTTAAATCTACTACCGCGGTGTATAAACACGCCCCTCTGCTCCATGTTTCAGCGTTTACTCCCTCGTTTACAAAGTACCCTTGTTCCCCCGAAAACTTTGCCTCTTCGTAAACCTTGGAACGGATGAACGAACGCGGGACGAAAAATGATCTTTTTCAAGGACGCAAGTTTTACGAATAATCTATAAAGCTCTATACGATTCCGATCGCTTGAAATAATATCACTGTAAACGAACCGTTAAATCGTAAATAAGTAGTGAATCCTCGAGATCGGGATCGCATGAATTAGCATCTCGGAACACCTGTCATTCGTCTACACGCAAACAGGCAAAGTGAAATCATCGCGACGAAGCAAATTGAATCAGATGTATAAATTTTGTTGTTTTTAAATAATCGGTGAAACTAAGGAAATTTTCGACGAGCGATTAAAAAAACTGGCGTACGTCGTCAAGCACTTGCCGATATCGAATAACGAACTCTACAATAAATGGAAAACTTGCATCAGCGGCTATCAAACGAGTCGTTAACTTCACTCGTCGCTCGTCGAGTTGTTTTTGCTCAATCTGTGGATGCGGTTTGCAACGGCGAGGCGAAAGCGCCGCTATTACTTGACGCGGTGACTTTTAGTCGCGGTGAGCGACGCTTTTATGTTGGTCGTAATTTCGCCATCTTAATTAACAGGAGGTTATTTAATTAATGATGGAATGTACAACGTCGATCAAAATCAGTATATGCCAACGGGATATATACGCACATACACGTTCAAACCTGTCTTTCTCCCCGAAGTTATGTACGCGCGTGTTTCGTTTTGCGAAAAGAACCAGCCGGTTCGTAGCGCATTTTATGCATGTCATATTATATGTGGTCAAAGATTTAACAAAAAAAGAGAGAGAGAGAGAGAGAGAGAGTATTTCAACTATTGGGAGTTATTTTTATGTTTTTCACACGTCATGCGTATGCGATGTTACGTACGGCAGCGGTCATTTCCGTACGCCACTATTTGCTAAGTGTAGACGCAACGTGATCGCGAGGCATGCGAGGCGTAAAGCGTTTCATCGCGCCGCGTATTTGACATGAAATAATTGTGACGAAAAATAATGGTCGACTCGTACCGAAATTAACAAGACTGTTTGAAAAGTAACGTCGTATCTCCTCTTGTATCCTTGAGCAAATTCCGCGAAGTAGGGTAGACCCATCGTTACGAATCCGGGCATAGCGATCGCTTCGTGGGACACCACACCACATATGTGTACGCACGGCTACACCAAGTATTTATGTACGGAACGTACATAGCCAAAGAGGTACAAACTCGTCACGCACGCATGCACATCCGTGTGGCCGACAGGCGCCACCGAGTCGAGGCTGTGTGCGTGCGCCAGCTGTACGCGGTAGTCGCCGCGCCGCAACGCGCCGTGGTACTTACGGGGAGCGTGTGTGCGAGCACGTGCGTGTGCGAGTGATAAACCGGGCGTATGCGTGCATACGCTCCGCTCTCGTCGTTGGCGTCGATGAGCTCGCATTTTTCGTCGTGTCGCGCCACTCGCCACTCGAAAGACAACGCGCTCGACGCGACGACGGCGACGGCGACGGCGACGGCGACGAGTAACGGTGTAGATCGAAGCTACGATTAAACGAAATTTTCGACCAATCGTCTAAAAGACAATGTCATCGATAAATTCACCCTTTAGCGCATTTGCCTTTAAACGTAATCACATGAATTGTATCGCAGCTAGGAAGAAATCTCTTTTATTGTTAGTAGGTACTTTTTTCATATCGTAAAACTGGTTTCGACCTCGCGTTCTGAAATCCGCGATAGAAAATTAAAGATAGAAGTCATAATCTGTTGTCGCAATTCCGAGACACGCGATTCTCGAAGCTTACGCGACTTTGCGTAATGAATTAAAAATGATATTACGTTATTTTTCAATCTATCGCGTGTCGTGTTGCGGTATACCCAACACGCGAAAACATGAAATTTAAATCGCAGAAATACAATCGTCTCCAACGATGCTGTCGAGTGAACGTAGCTCATTGTCAGACTCGTATTACGAAATCTATAACTATAACGCCAGATCACAATTTGACTTGTTAGTCAATCGACACTTGATTTCGCACGCGCGCACGCTCAGGCGAATCTTCGTATCGGACGTCGCTATTATACGCGGATAGTTTAACGAGCGATTCGCCGAACGCATTCGGATTACCAACCTCGCGATATCGGGGGTTTCAGCTTTGTCGAAGATGCGAATACGGTCGAGAAGCTATAATCGGCCAACGAAATGGTTCCGTGGAATCGACCATCGTCTCTCGACGCGCTTAATTAAAACGCATTTTCTTCCTACGAACCTTCCGAAAAAGGTCGAGATCGAACTTTGCTCTAATGCAAAAATAAAGAAATAATAAATGCGCGATTGGTATAAATTTTATTTAGAATGCAGACTCTTGAAAAAAACCTCGTTCCATCGTCTCTGTCAGTCAGGTTCAAGAGCACTTGGTTTTTAGGATTAGCCAGAGGAAATGAAAATACGACACGCGGACGTGATGCAACAATGTGCGCTACGCGTGCAACAAGCGTGTCGGTATTTATCATGCATATAGGTATAACGCACCACGTACTCCACTATCCGCGCGCCTAGCTGGCGCCCCGTGCGTCGTGTGTTTTATCGTCTTTCTAGTCTCGCTATCGTTGCTCGCGACGACGAAATTTCAAAATTATTACCTCCCATCCCGCGTCGTCTTTGTCTGGCTATTTCTACAGGTACGCACTCGTGCGTGAATACGAGAGACGCGCGTAGGTAAATTATGTGGAAAACGACGTTAAACCACGCGTAATCAAGCTACGCTGAATTGCCTGAAGAAAGTGTACGTAATTTGTGCATTGCCAGTTGAGAATTATTAGATGCGATTTATTGTGAAAAGTTGAGGGGGAAAAGAGCGCACCAGTCCGCGTGATGCCAGCAGGCGCCTCTCTCTCTCTCTCTCTCGCGAATGTAAATCTATCGATCAATCGTGAATCATTTGTACGGCGCGGCGCGTCGCGCCGACCGTTCGCCCCGCTCGATTCGAGTAAACGATTTTATTGCTCGCGTCGAGCATTCCACGAACGACGACCGACCCCCTTTCAAGATAGTTTACACCATCGCGTAATAGCCTTTGTTTGTTTGCAACTATAGATTGTTTCGACAAATTCTTCGGCGCCGAGTATTTTTGGGAGGCATGCGAGTTCCTCGACATACACCGACCTACGATCGAGCGATTTAACTTTTCGAAAACTCGCGTTTTCGCTCTGTCAAAATAGAAGGGACTTTGAAGAATCGATTGCAAATTTACCTTGCACCTGTAGACGTATCGATAAACGCACGCACCATTGTTCCTTTATCTTGAAAGAAATGCATCGAAAATGCGTCGTTGCATATCGACAATTTATACTTTCTTGCCAACTGTTAAATCATAAAAAGTTTCGTTATAATTCCGATTCAAACTTTTACGTCGCCACTCTCACATAGATGCATAATTGAGCTAACGCGACAGCCACTGTTCCTTCTTGCTAAATTCACGAGAATTAGTAAAACAAGCATGCCGAGCACGTGCACGCGCCGTGTTTCCTGCGATCACTCGCACGCGAGTATATCGCACCTTTGCTACTAACATAATGGATACATAATGGAAAGCGCTATTATATTTATAATACATCTGCGTTAAAATAATGAAACAAGATTGACATCTCTCTCAAAAGAGCAAAACGAGTGATCGGGGAAGGATCTCTCTCTCTCTCTCTCCATCTTGTTGAAACGTTTCTTCACTATCGACAAGTTTGTTTTCAGATTTCTACAATTAGAAAGCGTTACGACGTATGAAATGAAAAAGCGACACGCAATGTATTTAGATTTTAGAATGCCGAAAAGGAATGACGATATCGCGCGAGAGAAAAGCGACGATAAATTTGATTAAGATATAACTTGCGAATTTGGCAGAACGCCGCGCCGCGCCGCGCCGCGCCGCGCCGCGCCGCGCCGTCCGTGCGGCGTTGCGCTCGCGTTTTCGCGGCTTATTTCGGCGAATATATACATAGATATATGTAGGCTATAAAGTAGCGTTCGTTTAGAGTTTAGGGAGATGAATGCGCATCGCGGCGTTACCTTTATCGATGGATCGCGCCCCGTTGTCGGCGAGCATCTCGTAATCCTCCGGGTCTAAATTTGTGGGCGCCCCGCTGACGACAATGACGACGAGACCTGTCGTCAGCATCGCGATAGTCAATACGTCGCGCGGCAACATCCCGACCGCGACCAAATCGGCTTTGAATCGATTTGATCTCGGGATAACTGTCCACGTGGTTCGAGTCTCTCTCCGGCGCCGATCGGCGCTGACGCGCTGGTCCACGGCGTGTTCGTCGTCGGAACGATGGCTTTCCAAAAATCGGGCATGTGTTTCCCTCGAATTAGAGCGTCGCGAGTCGTCACGATCGATGGATCGGTTTCGCTCGGCCGATTACCGCGGCGCGCATAACGAGCGCGTTTCGGCAGAAGAAACGCGAGGCGAGGCGAGGCGCGCCAAGACACCAGAGTGGAGCGTCGACGCGCGACACGCTACCCCGACGATGTCCGGCGGCTGACTGCGCTGCGGCTGCGGCTGCGGCTGACTCACTCGGCTCCCAGTCCCGCTCCCGGTGTCGCGCCTGCGACCGGCAGCCGGCCACCTCGGACCCAAGTCGGCGCGGCCGAGAGTGCTCGCCTCGAATGGTTTTTCAAAGAAAAGCCGCCCGCTCCGCTATGCTACCACCGACCGTGCGAATGTGCGATGCGTGCGTGTGGTACGGCGTGCTCCTTACCGTACACAGACGCGATCGCTAATTTGTATCTCTTCTCGCTCTTGCGAGCCTACGATTTTCTAGATATATGTATTTCTCCGTGCTCTGTGTGCCAAAAGCACACAGTTTCTGTCGTTCGGTTCAGACGTTCGCTTTTAGAAGATTTCCTCCCCCGAGAGCTTTTAAAACTCGGCGGAGGAAATTCGTTACACATATATATTTTGCGTACCGAGATAATCGGGCTAGCGCGATGTATCGGAATTCGATTACTCTTCTAAGGCGCGCTACTTACGCTAACGATATAAGCGGTATACGGAATACATAGCGTCCGATTGGCCGACGCCATACCGTGCGTGTGTAAGTAGCGCGAAATAGTATGCGTGCGATTTGTCGGCGGAAAGTCGGTGAGAACTGCGGCGCGGAAGGGGACGATGGCGCCTGAGCCCTGACGCCAAAGTGGTGCGACGCGACGCGACGCGACGCGACGCGTCTTTGCCTGCTTTTTCCCGTCGCGTCGATCGTCAGACGAGACTTCTTTCGCTACCACGGTACATATGCGATCCGATTATTAATTTTTCGCATACAATTTATATTACAATATGAATATGCCTTACAACCTTAACCAAACTTCCATATATAAGATTTTAAAATTATATATCCCAATTTTTTTTACACCCCTTATATTGTATCGAACATATACGTATGATGTTAGTGAATGCATCTGTGCCGTCCGCTTACGCGGATGTTTTCGATGCCTAATCTTCAATTATGTACAGTAATCACTAATGTACTTGAAATACGTCGAGATACGTCCACGTACGATTCTTGCACTTTTTCTGAATCTTTACGTATCTAACAT
>NJRQ01000523.1:0-15107 GCA_003063805.1 Aphaenogaster ashmeadi
TGTGTCACTAAATGGAAAGCACCCATTATTTCTAATGGATCTGCACCGAAGTAGAACCAGATTGAAGACTTCGGTGGAAACTAGACTAGTGTAAATTGCTCTACACCGATTAGAATACAGATGCAAGTTTACCCCCACTTTGTCGCCGTAGCCGCCATTTTAGAGTCACCAATCAGGAAAAGGCACGAGTTGGCGCTTCTCTGATAGGCTGCGTTCCGATATTCACTGCGAGTACTGAAAATCTATAGTATACGTCACGTACTCGCAGTGAATATCGGAACGCAGCCATATGCCATATTTAGGACTTTACAGTGAACTTAGCTTTGATTGGTCAAATTCGAATCTAATCCAAATCCATAGTCTGATACGGGCTTTAGATTTGGTCTGTTCTTTTTGCTGCACTTCTGAACTAGTGCAATAAGTTAGAATAAAAGAAAAAATATTTGTCTCATTCTAATTTATTGCACTAGTTTAGAAGTGCAGCCAAAAAGAACAGACCAATTATCGGTCTTTAATGTCCATTTCCACCAATGTAGATTAACTTTAATCTCGGTTAAATATTTACTCTTTATCTTTTTTTAGTTCTAAGGGTGCTTCCCCATGCAGGTCAAAAATTCGGAAAACGGAATCTCGGAATCATTCTGATTAGGGAGCTGTCCCATGACAGTCAGAAATTCGGAAAACGGAATCTCGGAATCATTCTGATTGGTTAGCCCCATGGGGCACAATACAAGCCCCAGGGGACTAACCAATCAGAATGATTCCGAAATTCCGTTTTCCGAATTTCTGACTGTCATGGGACAGCTCCCTTAGGGTGCTTCCCCATGCAGGTCGAAAATTCGGAAAACGGAATCTCGGAATCATTCTGATTGGTTAGTCCCCTGGGGCTTGTATTGTGCCCCATGGGGCTAACCAATCAGAATGATTCCGAGATTCCGTTTTCCGAATTTCTGACTGTCATGGGACAGCTCCCTTAGGGTGCTTCCCCATGCAGGTCGAAAATTCGGAAAACGGAATCTCGGAATCATTCTGATTGGTTAGCCCCATGGGGCACAATACAAGCCCCAGGGGACTAACCAATCAGAATGATTCCGAGATTCCGTTTTCCGAATTTCTGACTGTCATGGGGAAGCACCCTTAGAAAGAGATAAAGAGTAAGTTAATCCGAGATTAAAGTTCTCTATTGGTGGAAATGGACGTAATAGTAGTAATCTCGTCGGTGGTTAAGAAAGAAAAAGAAAGAAAGAAAGAAAAGAAAGAAAAAAACAACAAGAAAGAAAAAGAGGAGAGAAGTACGAAAAGTTCGATTGCGAAGAACGAGCCTTTAAAAGACGAGATTCGCAGCCCCGTGATTGGTCGGTTTTCACACATCCATGATCCATCTACAGCTCTCCCACCCTTCTAAAAGATTCGTTCTCTTTTCCAGTTGCGTCGCGTTTCGCGTTAAATCTTCCGCGCTCAAAATAAATCAAGCGCCGAAGGGAAGAAGAGAAGAGAGAGACAAGTCAGACAAGATCGCAAAAGAAAAAGAAAGGCCAGGTCGATAAAAAAAAATCCAGTTGCGGAGTGAACGGAGTGATCATCGGCGCACTTGGCGCCAGAGCTCTCGCGGCGCCTTTCGCGAGTGCACCAGGAATATCGATACGCGCGCAGATGACGGGCGCGGAATTAGGAACGTGCGAACGGGGGCACCGCGGGGGCACCGCATGAGAACCCGCCCAGCGTCGTGCTGCCGCACAGCAATGCACCGACAAACTAAATAATCGACGTCAAAAGCTGTCAAATATGGCGAGGGGCAGTGAGAGAGAGCGGTAATTGACATGTAAAAATGTGAATGGCCCCGCCGCGGCCCGCACTGTGATCTGCGCTTCGATCGGGTGGGTGGGTCGCGCGCTCGGTGGCCGACACTCGCGGTGTCCTCGCGGCGGAACGGGTGTCTACGCGGACGACCGGACGGTGATCGACGGCGATGTCGGGCCCGTCGCCGGCGCTTGCCGAGTGCCGGAAGTGAGGAAGGTGGGCCTCCGCGCGGCCGAGGGCGGCCGGAGCAGGAGCCAGACGGCGTGCGGTCGGGACCCCGCACGCGGAGCCGGGGAATCGGCGGGTACCGCGGGCGGTGGGGCATGGTACGGTAATCGGCGGTCAACGCTATGGGCGCCCAGCAGACCAAGGACAGGGTGATCCCCGCCGGGTCCACCGTGCGGCAGACGCGCAAGCAGCCCAGGAACCTGAAGGATACGCGCATCATAGGCTCTAACATATTCACCGAGCACAGCGGTGAGGGCACGCACGTTATCGTCCATCTGCCTCGCTCTACCTGGGTCGAGGGGCTCTAGTATACAGTCCGCTGCGTGTTCCGTTAAGGCACAGCAGTTCCGCGACTCGTCGTGGAACTGGCATGCTTTCCTTGCGGCTGGCATGCTTGACATGGTTGTGCTTTCATGAAATGACGCAATATGATGTCGCGGTATTTTTACAGACTAGTAGCGTTTGAGTAACAGAGTAGCACTTGGAAAGAATCTAGTTTCACGATAATGCTTCCTAACGTGTAAATTGATTGACGTACATGTTGAATTAATATTATAGACATTAGTAGCTAAATGAGGGTTTTGCAATACGCAGGCATGTGTGTATATCTGTGTGTGTTATAGAAAAAGAGATACGAACTAAAAGTTGCCTGCGTGTAATTCCATACAGATGTGTCTAGTTAATTATCCTTATTGTATGTTAAGTATTTTGAATGTAATTATGAGATTTTCCAATATCTTGCATTATTACATAAGCAGAGATTGCTCCATTACTTTAAGATTGCCAGTATCAGAAGTCTTCCTTTTAATTAATATTAAAGGGGATCGTTCTCTATTTTTTGCAGAGGCACTTTTGCAAAGTAGACCTCTACCTCACATTCCAGCATTGCCAGAAGGTGATCCTCCAAGCGGTTCTAGTGTTCAATCAATTTCACAGCAAGCAAATGTTCAACAACATGCCAGTGTATCCGCTAGTGGACTTCTTGAAGCAGCAAATAGGTCAGTTTACTGTTTAAAGTCTGAAGTAACACATATGCCATGCTTATATAATAGCTGTTTTATATACTTTTGCAAGGTTAGATTATGAAAGACTCTTATATAAATATGTATATATTTTTAAATATAATACAAATGGAATCCTTGTTACATAGCTTATCTTTTTTTTATGTACTTTTTATGATCTGTAAGATTTAGAATTTTGTATGTAAAAATAATGGATGCATCGATTGTCAAATCATTTGCTATGTTTATATCATCAATTGTAATCTGAAACATTATCTTTAACATTAAAAATTTAGTTCTAGAAATAATATTTTCTATTATTTTTATGCAGATGGACTAGCAAGGAAAATCTCTTAGCACAGGAAGAGGATGATCCTCAATTATTTGTCGCCTTGTATGATTTTCAAGCTGGTGGGGAGAATCAACTTAGTCTGAAAAAGGGTATCAACTTATTTTTTATTAAATATTACATAAGTATTACATTTTATCAAATATTTTAAAGATACATACATGTCAATCATTTATAAATATCTCATAGCTTAAATACTATTCTTTAATTTTTCTGAACAGGTGAACAAGTACGTATCCTAAGTTACAATAAAAGCGGAGAATGGTGCGAGGCCCATTCGAGTACCGGGCAAGTAGGGTGGGTACCATCGAATTATGTAACACCTGTGAACTCCTTGGAAAAGCATTCTTGGTACCATGGGAGGATATCTAGGAATGCTGCAGAGTATCTGCTGAGTTCTGGAATAAACGGTAGTTTTCTTGTACGGGAATCGGAGAGTAGTCCCGGACAACGTAGCATCTCTTTGAGATACGAGGGCCGAGTGTATCACTACAGGATCAACGAAGATAGCGAAGGAAAGATGTTTGTCACGACAGAGAGCAAGTTCAATACGCTGGCTGAGCTAGTGCATCATCATTCAATGCTTGCCGACGGCCTTATAACGCAACTGCTATATCCTGCACCAAAGCATAATAAGCCTACCGTCTTCCCGTTAAGTCCAGAGCCGGACGAATGGGAGATTAATAGGACGGACATAGTAATGAGGCATAAATTAGGAGGTGGCCAATACGGTGATGTGTACGAAGCGGTCTGGAAGAGATATAACATGACCGTGGCGGTTAAAACGCTGAAGGAAGATACGATGGCACTGAAGGATTTTCTAGAGGAGGCGGCCATCATGAAGGAAATGAAACATAGGAATTTGGTACAATTATTGGGAGTCTGTACGCGTGAACCGCCGTTCTACATCATCACGGAATTCATGAGTAAGGGAAATCTCCTGGATTACCTGCGAAACGAGAGTAAGCATCAAATCAACGCCGTGGTTCTGATGCATATGGCTACACAGATCGCGAGCGGCATGAGTTATCTAGAGAGCAGAAATTTCATCCATCGCGACCTGGCGGCCAGAAATTGTCTGGTCGGCGAGAATCATCTCGTCAAAGTCGCGGATTTCGGTCTAGCTCGTCTTATGAGAGACGACACATACACCGCTCATGCCGGCGCAAAATTTCCCATAAAATGGACTGCGCCGGAAGGTCTAGCATACAATAAATTCTCGACAAAGGTACAGAGATCGTTAAGAAGTATAATTATATCGCGTTTTCGGATTACGAATATTAATTAATGATTTTTATAGTCTGACGTGTGGGCATTTGGTATCTTGCTATGGGAGATTGCAACTTACGGAATGTCCCCTTATCCTGGTGTTGATCTAACGGACGTTTATCATATGCTGGAAAAAGGCTATCGAATGGAATGTCCCCCTGGTTGCCCGTCAAAAGTTTACGATCTGATGCGTAAGTGCTGGCAATGGTCAGCGGCAGATCGACCAACTTTTAAGGAAATACACCACTCATTAGAAAATATGTTTCAAGAATCGAGCATTACCGAAGGTAAATGGATTATTCTATAACTAATTTTTTTTGTAAACTGCGCTCTTATTGTTCTGTACATATTGCAGAGGTAGAGAAGCAGCTCCAAGGTGGAGGGGAAATTCCATTGCTAACATACAAAAAGTCGCAGACTGGAAGTACAGGCAATATACATGGGCTTGTTCTTGTATCCGAGCAATTATCTTCTTCCAGCATAACGCAAGGTAATACTTGATGTTATAGTATCAATAATGACTCAACCGTGTTACTTGTCTTAGCGTTGAAATGAAGGTGTGGACTATAACTATAATTAATTCTTGTAGTATGATAAAGACAATTTAAATTTGATTTTTCTAAATTTTAATATATATTTCAAAGAATATTGAATAATTTTATATATTACTTCTGATATTTTTTTCTTTGAAGTAGATTATTTGGATATCATTTAATATCTCGTTTAACATTGTAAAATTATCTGGTATAATATTATTTATCCAACAAAATATATTTTATGTAGAGGGAGCCAGTGCGGTCACTAAGCTGAGTACTTTTATGGGTGGTTTGTCAAGTAGGAGTAATAGCAATATGGTTCAAATGCGAAGATCTACCAATAAAAAAGGAAAGCAGGCCCCAGCGCCTCCTAAGCGAACAAGGTATGTTATTTTTTCCCACAAAACACATATGATTTGATATATAACAAAGAATTATATGTTTTCCGTGACAGTTTGCTATCATCGTGCAGTTCTTTTCGAGATTCTGCCTATCAAGAACAAGACCAACAAAATGTCGAAGTGAGCACTATGACGCTTGACGATGGCACAGATCTAAATGGTATTGATAAGATTTTTGAAGGTATTCCACTATATCAAATTAAGTGTAATGATGAATGCACGAATGCCGCTTTCATTTGATTTCTTTCGTTAACTTTCAGTTGACTTTAAATTTAATTTTGATATGCATCTCCGCCTACAGTGATTTACAGCTTCATGAATGTGGGTCATTCTCCTCGAGCCAGTATGTATACTTGAATGTTGAATACACGCCGAATACTAATTTCCGGTATATATAATAGTACTTGGATATATTTTATTAATGCATACTCGAGCGTCTGCATCTCGTACATACTGTAAATTGTAGCTACAGTTCTTCGTTCCCATCTATACGAATAGGGGACGATACTTTACATATGTTATCTATCGTACTGAGTTACAAACCCAACAGGTTCCATATATACTCATGCATGATATTTGTTTTTGCAGAGGTACAAGTAGAACGTGATTTTTTTGGTTTTAGATTCCTAGATATGTATCATTTTCATTTCTCATTTAATTATTCTCGTTCTAAAGATTGAAACATTTGATTGCGCAACGGCATTAGTTATTATTTCGTCGATTTTATCATCGTATAAAGTTCAACTGTGTTCAAGCAGTGTTATGTGAGTTTACTAAGCTTCTATTCATATATTACAACAAACCATTTAGAAAATTAACACACGTCATATACCATTTCTCATTTTCACTTTCATTGTCGACGACGTCATGGCACTCTTAACTAACTAATAGGATTACAATGAGTAGGATCAATTTAAGGATCTGCTGTTATAACTGAATGTCGATTAAAGGAGAATGACCCTGGGATGAATGAAGTGAAGTGTGACGAGAAGGAAAAGGAGAGATTAAGATTGATAGGCGCCGCAAATATTCTTTTCTTAGCTTTCCTCCAGAAATGTCTATAACGCGCTGCGCTTACATGCTGGAGAGATATGTTAGCTATAGATTGTATACAGTACACTTTATTAAATGGCGACTCAGGTATCACACGTGATCTCGTGACAATGGCTACACAGTCAATTACTACAGGAGGTTGCGATATGGACGACGACGGAGATGGGTCGCAAGGGACAGCAGAACATAACTTTATTCCTCAACCGTCAACCTCGCCGGAACCAGTATCCAACTTACCGTGCAATCAGAAACAAATTAAATCTCGACCTTACACGTCTAAGGAAGTACTACCTCAGAAGGTACAATGATCTTACGTTGAGCGGCCACAATTTCAGAGCTATATATAAATACTAGACACAAACATACCTTCTTTACCCGTGTGCGACGTTAAATATTATCAGAAAGCGAGTAACTATAACATTCCTATATGTCTGTGTTGAGAGTCTCAGAGTAAAGTCCATTTTTCGATGGTAAATGCATTTAGCACTGCTTGAATAACTTGCGATGCTTGATTTAAGGAAGCGATCCCGCGATTTAGAGTAAAAATGTATTTCAGCTAGTACACGTGGGTGCGCTGGAGGTGCAAAATGTTAAGAGAGCGATTAACCGCTACGGTACTCTGCCAAAAGGAGCCAGAATTGGAGCATACTTGGAGTCCCTACGACAAAGCGGCATGCCGCCAAATCAAGAGAACATCGCTGCATCCTCTCTGTCCAACGCGATCATAGAACAACAGCAACAAGACATCATCACCACGAGCGCCGTCGACGTGATCCCGCAGCATCGGTCCCTTTCACCTCGCCAGAACAATCTACGCAGTCAACCGCAGATGACGCGCAGCAACTCCTCGAGCGGAGTGGTGAATACCTATCAGCCGCCGAACTCGCCGCGTAGTCGTGCCGTGGGTGTCCGGAAGACCAACACGGAAGGGATCGGCTTGCGAACTTTCCGAGCACCGAACAATTCCAGCTTTCGCACCGCCAGCCCATCGAGATCGATCCAACCGACTCTGGCCGATCTAGAGTTCCCGCCACCGCCGGTGGATCTGCCGCCCCCTCCGGATGAAGCCTTCGGCGATCATTGCGACCTGCCGCCACCCGTGACGGCGTCACCGTGCACCGAGACCACCTCTTCTCACACGAAAATCGCGAGCTCGCCGGTCGGTCTCAGGAAGGTGAAAGCGGAATGGCGGAGCAAAGACGAGATCAGCGATTACGACCAGGACGATAGGAATAATGATGTGAGGAACGCGGAACCGTCGGTGAAGGAGGCTAGCTCGCGATTCGGCGTGAATCTGCGACGCCGGGAAACGACTATCAGCGATGCGCACTGCGGCAGCGGCGGCGGCATTGGTAAATCCGCGGACGAGAAGAAATTAGTTTACAGGCCAAAGGAGATGGCGAGCGGCAGTACGATCAAAGCGGAATCGTTGGACGTGACGATCGCGGCACCCGAGGAAGCACCACCGCCGCCCCCGCCGCTGCCGCCGCCCATTGACAGCATCATAAGCGGTGCCAGTACCACCGACACCTTCGAGTCCAAACCCGGCATGAAGGAGATGCTGGAGCTCAAGCTGATCAACGAGATCAAGCAGAGCGCGGACATGAAGCATGGTGGTACTGGCTCCGCAAAGAAGATCGGCAGCGCCGCTAATAGCAACGCGCCTTTGTCGGCGGCACCGCTCGATCCGGCGTCGCAGCTCCTATCCGAGTTGTGTGCCAGCTTCAGCATGGATTCCGCTAATAGACCGCATATCGTCCCGAGCGAATACGCGATCTCGGTGTTGAAAAGCAATGACGTGTCCAGCGTTCAGGAACACGTTCATGCGAGTATGCAGGGCGCGTACCCTGAGAGAAGCAGTAGTCACAAGGAGATCCCGATGACCTCGCCGATTACGGAAGGCCACGTACTGAGTGCCACTAGCGTAGGTTTTAAATTGAAGAAGGTAGATAAGAGAAGTAATCCGCAAAGGGAGGAGAATCCGGACGGTCAGATAATCGATTTCAAGGCCCGATTGCGGAAGGTGGACAACGCCGACAAGGAGAGAGCCGCGGCGGACGAGAGGAGTAAGTCGTCGCGTTTTGACGACAGCACGCAGGGGAGTAACGTCGCGGATTCGGCGGATTCGTCCTCCGGCGTAGACGATGCGAACGATGACAAGCGCCGCAGCACCGGCAGTATTAGTAGCCTAAAGAAATTGTGGGAGAACAAAGAGGCTTCTTGTGATAACCAACCGCTTAGTCCTAAATTAAACGTGAGGGGTGCGAGTAGCAAGCAGGACATCGGCGATGTTGCGAGCGAGGATTCACCGGAGGATCACAGCGGCGCCTCGACCAAGAGCTCGACCAGCAAGGGCGACCCGCGAGTGTGGCCTCCGACCTCGTCGTCCTCGGTAACCTTGGAAGTGGAAAAGCCAATCGTGCCGGCCAAACCGTTGAAGCCACTCGGACCTTCCAGCAAACACTTCGGTTCCTCGATATACGCCACACCGAACTGCAACAAGTCGTCGCAGAACGACGATGACGGCGGCAAGCAGACCAGCGGCGAATCAACGAAAGGGGCAAAGCACAGCGTGATGGAGATCTCGAACGTCATAGAGAACAGTATTCTGAATCTGAAGGGCAGCCCTACGATCGTCATGGCCAGCTGGCTGCAGCTGTCCGACAAGGTCGGTCTGCTGCACGGTATGTGCGTCAACCTGACGGACACAGCGATCGCGCCGCATGCGAGATTCCAGTTCCGTGACCTGCTCACCCGGCTCGAGCTGCAGGCGAGGCAGCTGCGGGCCGCCGGCACGCGCAACATCACCGAGAACACGAGACTTTTGTGTGATGTGCAGAACACGATAAAGGACGTGATAAACACGGTGCAGAGGTAAAGCTGCACCGGGCCGGCTGCAAAATCAAAACGAGCATCTCCCCCCTGCGAGTTTTTTTCCCCCGCGTTCCTCCACCCTCCTGTGATGTTCCCCGATCGCAGAAGTCAGCACTCTCGTCCCTCCTATCTCTCTCTATCTCGTCGCATCCGCATGTGTGGGCGTATAGTATACATAAATCTATATAAATATATATATCTAAGTCACTAAGTAAGGTTTTATCAAGGAACGATAATCTTTTTTGGACGCATAGCAGTTAATCTACGAGCGAATACGATAGGAGTGAATTAATGTGAATAAGTCCTTAATTGATAATACGACTTTATGACTGCATGATCGTTAGGGGAATTAATCCAAAGTTGCATGAGTCGCCGGTATACACTTCTCGACACGCAGTCACATAGGGACACACACGTACGAGATATTATACATGGTGTCCCAGACTTGCCGTGACACCCATTATTGGCAGACAACTAAGATTATTTTGAGAGAAAAATCCTAATACCAAAATATTGAGGCTACAATAGTTTTTAAATAAGGATTTAAGACAGTTTGATTAGTCAACTTTACCCAGATAGCCAAGTCTGCCAAGATCACATATTGCAAATTATGTACTACATCCCAGATAACATTTCGTGCAAAAGTAAACCAGTGCAATCCATTTGCTGGCAACTATTGCCGTCATGTTGCCACGATGATGGCAGAAATATTTGCCGAATTAAACTTTTGCTTGCATGTTGCCGAAATCATATTTGCACTTCTGATAATGAGCAACAGTTGCCGCAATTTTGCTGAAATATTGTCATAATCATACATTTTTTACCGCAATTGTTGCCGCAAAGTTGCTGTGAAGTCGCTGTATTCAGTTTGCGTGTTTTTTTTTGCTTGCAATATTGCATCAAATGAGGACTCACCTTGTTGGCAACTTGCTTGCAACATTTTTTAGCAAGTTGTCAGCAAAGTGCCAGCAAAATGTCATCTGGGTAAACCCTTCTCATTTGAAAACTATTGTAGCCTCGACATTTTAGTATTAGGATTTTCGTCTCAAAATTATCTCAAGAATCTGCCAATAACGGGTCTCACAGAAAGTCTGGAATACCCTGTATAAATATATACATACACACACAACTCGGACGGGATCCTGTGCAGCGAATTCTCTAAGCTCGTATACATTTACATCTCCGCCTGCATACCTGCATCTATGCGCTTTTTTTGGAAGATCTTTGGGAGACCGCTATGATCGCGTGCAACTCACGGGCCTGGCAGAAATACGGCCTTAAAGACGAGAAGAAAACGTATACACCACTGCATGATTGAATTTTTATGTCGGAACGTACGACGGTTTTTCATATACGATAGTAAATGTGATGATTATAGTTACTGTATGGAATAACTGATCACGCAAATTCTCAGTAGTATGTAATTGGCGTATTGGCATGAGCGGGAGAGCATATTAAACGCGAAGGCGAGAGTCGTCGCGCGCGCGGAAATATCGACACGCTAACTCTATTATCCTCGAGTCGCTTACGTACCGCGTATATAAATCGTTTCGTTTTACATGTAATTTTATACACACGTCGTGCTTAGTATATATACATATATTATACGCGAGATTTTTAGACTAGACTATATATATAAATACGAACACACATATACACACACACCTAAGCGTAAGCCGTTTCATGTGTACTGTGGGACAATATAAACGATTTTGTATTTGTATAGAGTAAGTTGGATATAACAGCTATACACGCAGCGGTAATCGATTACGCCTACACGTAAAATTATATTCAAACAAGCCACAAAAAATCGAATGTAATTAATCAAACAGTTTTTGAGTGTCGTGTGCTTCGTTCTTATCCATGATGGCATGGGAACCATGATGGTGTGGCTCTTCCAAAAGCACAATAGCGGAAATATTCGCCTGAAGACGTCCATGTGGACCTGCGAGCGATTCGATAACAGTAATTTACGGGAAGTGCGTCTCAATCATCGATAGACACGTTACGTCAGAATGAAGCGAGAGCCAGAACAAAGTAACAGGCAAACAATAATATGCAGTATGTATTATCTGTGTCTTTGTACAGTATTCTCTACATGCTATCATACGCAATGGAGGTTTTTAAATATCATGCATTTGTTACTCGCACTTATTCTTCCGTATTATGATTTGTATCGCGTTTACATTTACATTTTCTAGATACTTTAAAGACATAAAAAAAAGAAATGAGTAAGCTTTAGTAAGTATTATATACACAGTTAAATTTCTGTTGTTTATGATGATGTAATGTTACAAAGTTCCACGCAGATGCTCGGCTGTGCGCATCTCTGCGGTGAACAAGTAAGCTAAGTTTTGTAGTTTGTAATACATCGACTGTAAAGCTATTGCCCCGACAGTGCACCGGACTGATTTTATGGAGGTTTTCAGGCTTATACTTCATTCGGCTTGTGCTCGATACTAAAGGAGAAAATGCAATAGATACAGGAAATAAGTCACCGATGAACTATTTCTTATGACACTGCCTATATCATACGTTACAGCTAGTAGTATATATATATATTGAATTCACTAGTAGTCTTAATCATGTAAATGTATTTCTTCTTTTGATCCAATCTCCCAAGTTTCTTTATATTGTTTTGTACCTGTGATAAACTAATCAAGCCCCTTCTTTCTCTTCTTTTCATCAAAAGAATCATGCTCAACAGGAACGATAATAGTTATACGAATGAATTTTAGTCACCAGACGTTTATTCGAATGAAATTGTATTATTGAAAGAGATACTAAAATTAATGTTTTATATAATGTGTATTATAGTAATTTTATGTCTATTTATACTCTCTCGTATTTATTTCTAATTTTTTGATGTAAAATTACTATCTTCATGAATCGACCAACGTACTGATTTACTAATACAAAATTTTAATATTGCTTTATACATTGATATAAGATTAAAAACGAAAATAAAAATAATTACTGAATTATGTTGTTTTTTTTTCCAATTTGAATGGCTCGTAACTTTGCCCCGGATAGTAATGTGTACTGTCAGAATCTGTACTGTATCTCATTTTGCTATATTATATTATCATATGGACAAATAAGATAACATACACATTATGTTGGTTTTACGATATATATTTATTATATATAAATATAAAAATATTCTGCAATTTACTTTAGAAATTATCACGGTTTACAAACTAGCGCTGCTTATAAACTATTATACATATATCACAGTATAATCATAAATAGCAGTCTTATATTGCAGTCTTATCAGGTCCAGACAGTTAACTTATATTACTCCAGTTGTATTACTCTAGCGTTCGAAAACAGTCGTTTACAATTTTCCATTTATTGTCTATGGCCGTGATTATGAAGGCTTGACTGAATATTTTGAAGTTCTCATTATACTTCACTTGGCCGCCAGTTTTCACTAGAAACGTTAGCTGACTCTCTACCTCTGGACCTATATGCAAAACGTATACAGTTTAATATCAATACAAGTTTTATCCATAGTATTTCATACCATATTATAGACTGGAAGATAAATTTAACTAACTTCTGGTATCGTGTATTATTGTGAGACAAAAAAACAGATATCATCTTAACACGCAAGTTTTGAAATAAGAGAATTCATTTAGATGACAAGAAATTCTGTCAAAATCTAAGTCACAAAAATCGAGATACAGAACGAAATGTAATGGATCTAATATTTTCAAATATTTCTACTTGTCTGATATTTTTATAATCAAGAGTGCAAAAGTATGGTGCGATCATTAGCATTTACCTGTAATTGGCTGAGCGTCAAGAATATTAATGGTATGTTCTGAAGGTGGCAGATCTACCAAGAACTTTTGTATATTATCTGTGCCGACCATGCAATTTCCGTTCCATATCAGAGTAGCATTGTCCATGTACATTCTTGAGAGTATCTGAAATTACATGCATATAGTTAATACATACAATCAAGGAAAAGACAGAATATGTTTAGCAGTATTGTTGTTACTTACATTTCTCTGTTTGTCCAGATACTTGTAGTACAGTTTCATGAATTCCTCTGCAGTTTGACAAGCCAGCTCGACTTGTTTAGCTCGTAAGCTCTGCGAAAGTGAACGTAGATATAAGAATCATGGTGTAATCAAATATATAATCAAATATTTGAAATGTGTGTAATGCATTAGCATATAACTGTCGCGCAAGCGCTTTCAGAAGTTTTAACTTTATAAAAATATAATTGCTGGAAGGATAAATCGGCAATTTATTTATCATATCATTAGCCGTATATTTTAATAACATTAAAATATATTAATATGAAATATAAGGATCTAGATATAATCAATTAGCAAGTAAGCTAGAATTTTTGCATAAATCATAACGTGGCAGTTTTGTTCAACCAATGCATCTTTTTTAAAAATTTGTCACATGTAATATCAATATGCACATTGATAATTAACATTACCAGAATCATATACATCAGAGATATGTGATATTTTTCAAAACATTTAATTGAATTTTTAAAATAATTTTTTACTATTAGTACCTGGAAAATATGTGTGTGTATGTATGTGTGTATTTGTTGTGTGTATCGCACAAGCTTATTTAACATATTGACTGCCATGCAGATGATGATTTTATTTAAGATGATTTTATCTCAACCAGAAATTATTATTAATTAATTATTTCTAACAGAGTGTGGTAAAAACAATAAAATAAAATAGGTCCGTATTTAAATATTATAAGATTTAATTAATTGCATTATTTATGAAATTCTGAAAAAACATTCGGGTTTCAGATACAGCAGCAGTGTGCTGCACAAGTGTGATCCGGTACGACTCTCGAGGGAATTCAAAGTGGCAATCAACATCCGTGTTAATTAACACCTGCCGATTTTGCGCGACTTTCCATTCAGTTCCATTTGATATTTAGAGATACATCATTACAAGTAGATACATTATCGTAAATGAAATGAAATGAATGGTAACTCAACGTGGCTCGCGGCGTGGCGGTGAACGCGTTGTATAATTATACATACGAATAAACGTACCTGTGTCATTTTCGTTCCACTATTTGTCTTAAAATCTGTGCAGATTTCCATTCTGAATGGCTCTCGCACCGAATCGTGTACAGAAATGCGCGAAAATGCACAAAATGCACGTAAATACTGCGGATGCACAGGTTATGACTCCTGCACATAAAACGCAAAGCAGTAAAGTAACGGTTAGTAAAGGTACCTTTTCATGCGTCACTCTTCTTCTTCTTCTTTAGCGGCAAAATGGTAACGTGACTGAATTGCCGCTAGCACGATTGGCGGAATTCAGTCACGTGACCATTTTATCGCTAAAAACGAGCAATGAGTGACGCATGAAAAGGTACCTTAAGGAGATCCTAGCGCCGTCTGTTTTACCGACATTTTTAAATTAAAGTTACTTTTAATTGACTTTATAGAAATGCAAAACTCTTACGCTGGGTCTACAATGCGAGTCTCAGATGGTCTCCGAGTCGTAAGGGTGCGTTTCCACTAAGCGCGTCACGCGTCGCGTCAACCGTAGTTAACCAATCAAAACATCCCATTTTGAAATAGGATATTTTGGATTTT
>NJRQ01000523.1:17545-34912 GCA_003063805.1 Aphaenogaster ashmeadi
GGTAGCTGGATGTCGCGCGCAATTTACAAAAATCTGTAGTTGGATGCTGCAAGGTTCTGGCATTAAAATGAAAATGAAAATGATAAAAATTTCTTCATAATATTATGCTTGTAACCACATGTTGTTTAAAATTGAAAGAAATGTTCACATTACAAATCTAAATAGAAAAATATTTTAATTTTATAAATATGAAAATATTAAAATTCAAAAAACTTTATTAAATATATTTAAAAATTTAGTAAATATATATTTTCTTAAATAATGAAATATTTTTACATAAAAATAAAATTTAATATCTCTTTTATATTTCTTTTTTAAAGTTTACCCTTTTTTTTAAATTCTGTCCAGATGCTCATTTTGAGGAACTTGAAATCAATTATAACTGCTGTTATCATAAATACGAATTGTAAAGTAATCCGCGTCACTCTATAAATATAAAATACATCAGCGGCTGCGAATGTGTTAATAGTGACTATAGTAAGCGGTATACTTTGTCCAAACAGAGATGGAAATTCAGCGGTAAGAAAATCGGCTGTAAAAAAAGATTCGCATCCCCGCGGTTTCCACGAGAGATGGTCGAGAAGGACGATCTTGGGTCGGCGGTGCGCACGCTTGCCGACAGGTGGCGCGGGCGGCGGGCGCGCGGGGCCGGACACACCTGTCGGCTCGCCGCTCTCGCAGGACTTTACGTGAGCCGTGCGCGGGCGAGATCGCGAGATCTCGCTGGGTCGGTCACGTGACACCGTACTTCCACAGTTATTTTTTCAGGCATGATGGCGCCAAACGCCAGTATTCACTTTTATGTAAATATATTATTGATTTGGTGCGTACCGCGATCAAGCACGAGCGTTCGCCGTACCGCGGCCGGCCGTCGAAAGTAGCCCCGTCGCGGGGTAGCGCGCGGACCGCCGGCGGAGTGAGTAACGGACTGGCCTGTGCCGCCCGCCTGGAATCGCTAATGAGGACATGTTGGTTAGGCTGCCGTGACAGAGAGAGAGAGAGGACGAGGCCGTTACGCACTTGCAGGCAGGAGCCCGTCGGCGTGTTCGCGGCGGCTCGGGAGCGCGCACGGCGACCGCCGGCGGCCCCGCGGCCGGTTTCACGCCCGCTCGCGATCACGTGCCGCCTCGCGCGCGGAAATATATCCGGCTAATAGATCAATAATAAGGTATTTAATGGTCTTCCCAAGTGTGTGTGTGTGTGTGCGCGCGGGGGAGACTTGTGGTGGAGTGCGCGCGACGCTGCTGCCATCTGTATTGTCAATGTTGTCGGGCAGCAGCAGCAGCAGCAGCAGGAGCACCAGCACCAGCAGCAACGTAATGGAGCCGTGAGCATTCTCGTAAGCCGTACGCAATTGCATCACCGTGCCGACCGTCATCCCCCCCGTGTGTATACAATGAGATTTAACGCCGCCCGCGGCCCGCTCGACCGTCGACACGTGCAGTGAGTGTGTGTGAATGTGCGCCCCGTTAAAAACGCCGCGGCCGCCGAGGCTATAACGCGAGAGCGCCGATCGCGGGCGCCCTCCGCTCTCTCTCTCTCACTCCCGCTGCCCAATGTTTACATGATCGCGACCCGCGGATCGGCGATCGGGGGGGTTAACCGTCGCCGATCTGCCGCGGACGGGCCCGTCGTCGTCGTCGTCGGCCGCGTCCCCGCTCGCGCGCGCGACCCGCGTCGCGGTGCGCCACGCGAACGTCGGGCCGTCGCGCCCCGCGGCCGCCGGGGAACCGCGGCGACACGCGCATCCACTCGCGGGTGCCTGCGTTTTTTATAACCTCTTTTCCTTCACCCCCCTCGCGGACCGAGAGGAGCGGAACGGCGCCGCGCGCGAGAACGGATCGCGCCCCCCCTCCCCTCTACCGCGATTGTTTACGGCCGACGGCGACGACGCGCCACGTTTAGTGGTGTCGCGCGCATTGGCAGAAACTGCCGCTGTGTCCGAGGGTGCCCGACGTCGCCCCCGCGCTGGCCGGGGCGAGAAGTCCAAATCCCGGAAAGCGACACCCGCCCGTCTCCGTCGGAGCGTTGTCGTCCTTAACCCTTCACGCGGACCCGCGTGAATCGTTGCTCTCTTCGCCGTCACGTAGCAAACCGTCGTGGCGTTTGCACGTGAGGTGCTCGGTGCACGCGAGCGATTTGCATATCCGTCTCCGGAGCCAAGATTCAAACTATTCTTTTCTCCCTACATTATCGCCCCTTTTTGGATTCTTTTCGTAAATGTGTGACACATTTTTGGAATACCTTCTCGCTTTAGCATTCTCGCATATGGCTCCTGTCATGTTTTTTTTTCTTTCCATTTGAGATGTGAAGCTTCTATATATTATATCACGAGGAACGTATGCGTATGTATGTCATTCCTTATATATTTTGCATATTTTCTTGCTTTAGCATCGTTGCACATGGCTCATGTCATGTTTTCTTTCTTTCCGTTTGAGATATAAATCTTCTGTATACCATATTACAAAGAATATGTATAAATATATGTATACATATATCTTTCCTTGTGGTATCTATATTTTTTCTTTCTAATTATAATGTATGTGTATATAAGTTATTCTACATATTATATAGAATATTAAGAGTAAAAAGTAATTGTTTAAATATTTCTAAAATGCCAATTAAGGATAAATGAGAGCGTAGAAGCTTAACTCCAAACAAAGTTAATGACCACCGGATAAAGTTGTGAATTGTCATGTCAAATTTTAGATATTAATGAAACGAACTGGCTTGCGATCTTGTATATTCCTCGTGATATGTTTTAAAAATTATTTTTCGAACGATTGTCTTCTGCTAAACATCTCGTGTCATTTATAACTTACAAACAAAATTATCCGTTTATATCGTCACATAAGTTTCTTATCAGTTTGTAAAATAGTTCGAAATCAAGCGACACATTGTCTTTATGTTTCAGTTCTGAAGATAATCTGCTTTCCAGATAATAAATATATGGATAACTATGTAGTAAGTTTATTTTTATATAATCTTTTTAAAAATATATATTGGAAAGAGAAGAGAAGTGCTCAAGAAGTACGCAATTGTCATTTCAGGGTGTACACAGTTCACCTGCATGTGCCACGTACCACTAGCTTATTTGGCATAGTAGAATGGCACAACGAGGCAAGAGGCATAGAAACGACAATGATCTGGCGTCTTGTCCGGGCGCTATTAAAAGGCGCAAATGTAGATTGGGCCCAGCTGCCACTGGTTCATCGGCACTGGCAGCGACCATGGGGCCCTCAGAAGAAGAGGAAACGATGGCGTCATCCAGCCAAGGGGGGGCACCCTGGACCGCCCGATCTGTCAGTGATATCAAGATTCCCAGTATATACAATCGATCGTCCGCGGAAGCACCAGCGGAGTTATTTCGTAAAGACCTGATCAGCGCTATGAAATTGCCGGACAGTGAACCATTGAGTCCAAACGAGTATTGGGTTATAACTGATCAATGGAAACAGGAGTGGGAAAGAGGTGTTCAAGTACCCGTTAATCCGGATTCTCTTCCCGAACCGACGGTTACTGTTACGCAGACGTCTCCTTTGAAGTTACAAGCTGAATTCAAATTGTGAGTGCATAATTGAGTGTATAGTTCTGTATTATATGAGATATTTCGATTGCTGAGAAGATCACTAAAGTGCGGTGCGATATCTTGTTACGAAATCATCCCATGTTTTTCAGGCCTAAAAAGTTAGTAAGAATATCTCGTGATGATTATTTTAACTCGGAGGATCATCATTTAAGTACTACTCCGTCAAGAGCGGAGAAAGCCTGTGCTTACGACCTTGATGATACTGATATCGGCTGGTTGGAAGTATTCAATGGTGAACGAGCACAGGTATAACAGATTTATGGCTAAACTAAATTAATTGATATTTCCTTGAAATTAATCTTTTAGTTTTGTGCATGAAGAATCTATGTAAAATATCTTAAAGAAGGTATGTTTAGAAGATATCAAGACTCAATATATAAATGTTTTATAAAATTATATTGTAAAAAATTTCAATATATCTATTGAAAGAAAAATATATTTCATAGAATTGAAATTTTAGATAATTTCTGATTCCTAAAGATTCTGATACATAAGACAATATTGATATTTGTCATAACGGAGGAATCAAAGTCAATCAAAATATCTAGTGTTTTTGTAATCGTTATTTCAAATAACATAAATATTTTGGCATTTTTATGATTATTATTAAAACAATTAGTAACAGATATTTATATATTTCATAGAATTGAAATTTTAGATAATTTCTGATTCCTAAATGTACATAAGACTATATTGATATTTGTCATAACGAAGGAATCAAAGTCATTCAAAACATTTAGTGTTTTTGTAATCGTTATTTCCAATGACAAATAATTTGGCATTTTTACGATTATTATTGAAACAATTAGTGATAGATATTTATGCAACCAACGATTCTATTGTGGTTCTTATTAGTTCTCCTATACGTGTAATATTCATGAATTAATTAATATTATTTTATGTTAAAATTATCCAGGCTGGACAACCGCCAGTTACGGAATCGCAGTTGGAACGTGTCATAGAAGAGTTGGAAGTGCGATGTTGGGAAAGGATTCAAACAATCGTGAAGAATGAGGAGGGACTTGGGATTGAATACGACGAAAATGTCATTTGTGATGTTTGCAGATCGGTGAGTGATTTATTTATTTTTATATAATCGAAATTTGAAGTATGTATATAATCTATCGTACGTTGCACACGCACTTGATATACATTTTAATTTGTATTCGCCATAACACGTATGAAAAATTTTTATGATAGCCGGACTCCGAGGAGGGTAATGAGATGGTGTTTTGTGATTGTTGCAACATATGCGTACATCAAGCTTGTTACGGAATTACTTCAATACCCGATGGCTCTTGGTTGTGTAGAACTTGTTCGTTAAGTCAAAGACCCGACTGTGTATTATGCCCTAATAAGGGAGGTGCAATGAAGTGCACACGGAGCGGTCAAAAATGGGCTCATGTCTCGTGTGCACTTTGGATTCCCGAAGTTAGCATTGGTTGTGTAGAGAGAATGGAACCAATTACAAAAATATCCAGTATTCCGGTAAATAATAGTCTTATAATTATTAAAATCTACCACTTATATTATTATTCAAATTCAGATATCTCTTTTTTGAAATATTTGTATATATTCTATATTATATATAATATTAATATTCTATGTTATATATATTCTATATACATTTTAAATATTTTAAATTGATTTGAGATTTCTGTACTGTGTTTCTGGATACAAATTGATTGAGTGTAATAACTAATTGCAGCAAAGTCGATGGGCCTTAATTTGTGTTTTATGCCGCGAACGTGTGGGTGCTTGCATCCAGTGCAGTATAAAAACATGTAAGACAGCGTATCATGTCACGTGTGCTTTTAAGTATGGATTGGAAATGAAGGCGATTATCGAGGACGAGATGGCAGACGATGGTGTAAAATTAAGGGTAAGCTGTCATACGTGATCTGAGTTTATTGAATAATTACTGGTTTGCGACTACAACTGCAAGTCAATCTGATAATTTCGTGTTTCTAGTCGTATTGTCAAAAACACAGTAGAACAAATACAAAAGACAAAGTCGGCGTTGGCGGTAGCGTAGGAAGTGGTGGAAAGGGTGGGTCAGATTCCGAGGATGGTGAATCCAGACGACGTAAACGGAAAGACATGACTTCTGAAGAGAAAAATCAAGCGCGCGCAGCTAAGTATGTGGCGTAATTTTTTAACATACTTTTGGAAATTTATATTGAAACCTACAGAATTATAAATATATTAGCTATCTTATTAAAATTAATAAATTAATAAATATGTAAAAATTTTTAAAAATAATTTTTTAAGTAATAATAATAAATTGTTTTTTAAAACAACTTAAAATATTAATAATATAAAAAATTCTACATATAAACCATATAAGAAAAAATATTTTCTAATAAACATATCTATCATTATATACTAATGAACTATATATTAATACCGTGTTTTGTATTTCAAAAAGAATTAATTTTTTCTAGAATTATATTATGAGAAGTAAGCATAATATATGTGTGTTGTTTTCATATCAGGCTGCAAGAAATTGAAGCGGAATTTGATAAGCATGTTAGTATAAAGGATATTACTTCCCAGCAATTGGATATAGATCCTGATAGCATCATATACATATATAACTATTGGAAATTGAAGAGACGAGTAAGTCGCCGATATAAATACGCGGATGAAAAAATATATTGGATAGTTTATAATTTGTGTATTAATTTTTAGGCCGGTCATAATAAACCATTGTTAGCTCCTCGTTGTGGTGAACTCTCGAGTGCGGGAGCGCGCGCTCAGGGTCAAGCAGCCGATGTAGAAAAGATGCGTACGTTTGTCCAACTGCGACAAGATTTGGAACGCGTACGAAATTTGTGCTACATGGTCGGCCGCCGCGAAAAACTCTGTCGCACTTTCTTGAGACTGCGCGAACAAACTTTTCACAAGCAGGCAATGGTGATGGCCGGACCGCCGTTATCTCCGACGACGGCCGCCGCTATTGTCGAGGCCAATCACGGGCCTTCGATATACGATCGTCTCTATTCCCATGCCGATGCCGAGGATCACACACATGACTTTAACACAATACTCGCCCGGATCAAGGTCGAGTCGCCCACGCCAGCGTTTAACGACGAGAAGAAAGTACAACCGGACTTTAATGGTGCGTCCAATAAGAAACCCTACTTCAACGGTTCGGTTAGAGGGAAGAGTCTGTATGGAAGCGATTTGTCGTCCATGAGCAGTAGCGAAACGGACGTAAAGCCGGAAAGAAAAACGACTGGCAAATGCACGAACAAATCTAAGCCTCTGAAGGTTGAAAGCGAATCGACCTCAGAAGATGATGGAAATGCAATGTCAAAGAACAAAACTCCCACCAGACGAAAAACAAAGAAGAACGCGCCTGACAGGCCACGAGTCAAACTGCATGATAGTAGCGAGAGTGATAAATTAGATGTGGTGAACAGATCACGTACTCTGCAACATATGGAGCTTGGTAGTTCTGGCAGCGAGAGTGACGAATTGTTGCCATTGAGCACCAATGCTGGCTCTCGTCTCGGTCCGTCAGTAGCTTCTGCTATATATTCAGATACTGATTCGGATTCACAGGAGCATCATTCTCACTCGGCCGTACTTATCACAAAAGCTGCAGTGAAAGAATTCTCAGCAGCGGATATATCGAAGAACGCCCAGAAGAACTTTACGTGTAAGGATTCGACAAGAGCAGATTATCAGGATGAATCCACGAAGAACAAGGAGAACGTGAAAAACTCTAAGAAGAAAGAATACATACCATCCGCTCTAATAGTCCCGCAACGACAAGCGGCAAAGAAGGCATCGGAGATCATGCAGCGAACACAAGGTAAGAAGGAGAATGCCGCAAGTGAACCTGTGGAGTTCGTGAAGTCGCCTGGGGAACCTCTGAAACCGACCAAGGAGAAACCGTCTGGCAAGAAACAGCGCGACAACAAGGCGCCAAAAGACGCTAAGAATAATGACGTTTATGATTTCGACAAGGAGTTCGGAGACGGCACGGAGATCCTCGCTTACGTGCCGCAACGGCAGGCTGCAAAGAAAGCCGCGGAACACATCAAGAGCGGTATGGGCACGAAACCCGCTCAATCGGAACTCGAAACCGCGGACGGGAAACCAAAGAAGGAATTGCCGGATGGCGGTAAGAGGAAAGAGATCAAGAAGGAGGAATCGCCCAAGAAGGAGGAGCTGCCAACAAGAAAGGAAGAGTCACTGCCGAAGGAGAGACGGGGAAAGAAACAGGTGCCTGAGAGTAGTAACAGCGAGAGCAGCAGCAGTGATAGCAGTAGTGGCAGCAGCTCCTCGGAAAGCAGTAGTGATTCCGATGTTGCTAAGAGTCCGATGCAGAAGATGTCGAGCACCGTCAAGGAGCCAGCTTCCTCTTCAACCACTACCAATACCACGTCCTCCGAAAGCGATAACGGTAATCAAGTAAAGAATAAGACTGCGAATAAACGGCAGACAGTGAATAAAATCGCAGACGAGGCGGTTGAGTCCGAGAAGAAAACTGTCGCGGGGCGGAAACTCAAGAAGCTGCCCGATAAGAAGCTTAAAACTTCCGACGGGCGGCATGGACCAGAGTTTCAGCCGCCGCTTACTGAGAGAGAAGAATCAGGTAGAACCGCAGTACCTAAGGAGCAGCAACAGGCTCAACAACAGCAGCAGCAGCAGCAGCAATCCGGTAAGAAAGCCGATCAAAGAGACTCATCCAAAAGATCGGCATCTCTGCAATCACAGCCAGCTGACCAAAGCGTGCTCGGTGGCTCTCGAAATAATGATGGGCTACGAAGTGTTTCTGGGGCCAAGTCTACCAAGAAGTCCAGTCAGTCTAAGCAGACACAACAACAACAACAGCAACAGTCTACTCTCAGAGGCAAGGAAGACGGCAGCGGAGCAACGTCCAGAACGAAGTCGGAAACTCGTAAACGAAAATCAAGCGAGATTACCGCAAAGGAGGACAAGGGTAACAAAGAAACGTTACCGCTCAAGAAAGTGGAGAAGAAATTATTAGAAAAGACAACCAAGGAAACCGAGAAAGATAACAAACATGATACTACTAGTATTAAAAATGTCCCAGAACCTGTGGAACTTCCGAAAGCGACTGAGAATACTCCTAAGATCGACGACAAGAAGATCAAGAAAACAAGTAATAAGAATGCGATCAATACGCTGGAGGAGGAGATGAAACAGCGGCGAGCGGAACGAGACAGTCCGAAGAAATCGTCGAGGGGACTGGACAAGCTCCTTGAAAAACGCGAGCACCTTGACAAACTGTCAAGGAGCAGGATTGCCATTCAGCAGGAGAGATGTAATGAAGAGAGTAAAGACATAAAGATTGTGGCATCTGTGGCGAAGGAGACTGTCAAGAGCGAGGATATTAAGAATCATATGAACGAGGAAGTTGCGGTGCTAGACGTCATGAAATTGGAAAAAGAAGATGTAAAAAAGAATGTCGAGATTACGTTGGAGAAAGCTGCGGATAGAAAGAAGAAAACGGAGCGGAAATTCGAGAGCGAGACGCAGACTGCTGTCGAGATGATCACGGTGGAAGAGAGCGTCGCTAAGGAGTCAAACGATAATATTTGTTTGAGGTCGATGCCCGATAAAGTCTCTACCGCATTAATTGAAACCGTGACATCCGAGAAGGAGTGTCAGCAGAAGAGAAGAAAGTCCGTAAATCGTTCTATCTTCTCACCGCAACACGGCAGCAAGGATCCCAGCGTGTCGGAGCTGTTCGACTTCGATCAAGACATGTTGACCGATGACATGGTGAATGATGACGGCTTCAGTATACCGCGCGACGAAGAGCGTGGAGCGGCACCGCTCTCGTTCTCCTTCAATAACGAGCTTTGGTTCAAGGAAGACTCGAAGGAGGACAGCGCGCGGGAGACGCTGCACTTGGTGGAGAAGCTGCGTATGGAATTATCGAAAAAGTCGAATTCTAGTCAGTTCGAGTTAGAATCCGTTCCGGCGGAAGAGGAGCTTCCGAAAAAGGAGGAGCCGCCTCTTCATCCGGTTGAGAAACCAACGGAAGAACTTCAGGAGAAGGTGGACGTACAGGAACAGCAACCAGTGGGACAGCAGCAACAGCAAACAGTCGTGCAGCCGGTCGAGATTAAAAGCAACAGCGCTTTGGAACCCGCGCAGATGTCCGAGGATCTCACGTGCAAGAACCATACTATGGAGGACAAAAGGAAGTCTTGTTACTCGAGCAATAGCAACGAACAGCACTACATGTACGGAAACGAAGAGCGCGAGACGGCTAAAGTAACGGTGGTGGAGCGTGCGAAACTCGATAGAGCAGAAGCGGACGAGAGATGGGTGCCGCCGAGCATGGATAACTTTAATCCTAGCGACGTGCAACACCTGAACACGCTGATCGACAACCAGAACCACCGTTACGTTGCCGCGGCCGCCGCCGCTCACCAATTCTCGAACGACATCGGCGCCGTGATGCCGGACCCTGCGGCGAATCCTGGCGCAGCCTTGGTCGCGCACCTTCAGCTCAACATGCAGGACCAATATTTGCAGCTGCAGCAGACGCACCCAATGGAGCGCGTGCAGCAGCATCTCGAGGCACAGCACGCCGTGACACAGGAGCAATCGCGCGTGCAGTCACTCGCGATGATGGATCAGCAGATAGCGGCAGCCGGTGCGGGGATACCGACGCAAATCGTCGACGAGATCACGCCTATGGAGATGGTGAACCGTCACCTAATCGGCCTGCCCAACTCGGAGGACGATCAGGGCAGCGAGATGGACCGCGTATTGGACAAGGAGGATATTTCGTCGGACATCAGACAGGACTACACACAGAGCGGTTCGCCCTACAACGAGCTTAACGGCCGACCGGACACGCGATGGGCCGAAAGCCAGGTGTTACCCTCGCGACGGTCTACGTCGTCGTCCATCACATCTGCGTCTTCCACGGAGGAGCACGCGGCTATTCCCCCTTACAAAAATGTACCTCCGATATCTTATCCGCCGATGGATGCGGCACCTTACCACTCGTATACGGAGACCAGCTCTTACGGTGCCGGAGCGGTCTCTCTGTTTCCGCCGCAGTCGTGTGCTGCCCCGTTGCCCTATCCGTCGCCGTTCCCACCATCATTCGGCGCACCTTTCCCGACGCCGCAGTCTATGCTGCCGCACGTGCCGAAGCCGCTTGAGGAGTCGCTCAACATCGGGGCGTCGCCGTGCACCGCCGCGTTCACCTCGTCGTCGCATAACATGGCCTTCACCGCGGCCATGGTATCGCCGACAAAGGTGACCACGCCGCCACCGGCGCCGCCTCCACCACCGCCGGTGTCGCAGCAGCCACAGCAGCAACAGCCGCAATCGCAGCAGCAACAACAGCAGCCACCAACGACGCAGCCACCGTCCTCGGAAGCGCCGCCGTCGTCGGGGCACACGCCGTCTGTGCTGTCGCAGCCGGTTAACTCGCCTGCCGTGCCGGCGTCCTTCCTCAATACCATCGCGGAGACGCAGGTCAGCAACGAGACCGTCGTGGAGAACATAGCGGAAGTACTTAGCGCGGATAACAAGAGCGCGGCGTCCGGCAAGAAGTCACCATCGAAACCGACGAGAACGTCCGCAAGGGTGACATCCTTGCAGGGCAAATCGCCCGGTAAATCGCCGCGTCAGGAGACGACGAAATCCGCGCCGAGCTCTCGCGGTCGTAGCAGGAACGCCAAGGGTTCCCAGCATTCGAGTTACCGAGGTCGCGGTCGTGGCCGGGGACGGGGACGTGGTAGGAACAATCAGAACCCGTCGATCACGATGGTACCGATGTCGAACGCGCTGCACAACGACGACTCTATCCAGAACAAGCTGGTCGGCACCGTGTACGACTTTGACTCGGACGAGGACTCGGCGAACGAGACCAACATCGCGGATCTGAGGACGATGCGCGAGCGCAAGAAGTCCACCGACGTGAACGAGAAGAACCGCGTGAGCGAGCCTCTTGGCGGCATGGCGAACGATGGTGGCATCCAGTCCCATCTGTCTAGTCCCACGCTGCACACCGCGAAGAAATACGCTGATGACAAGAAACTCGCGTCACCGGCGGCACATCACGATCATCAGGCCGCCATAGCCAAGTCCGAATCGAGTACCAGCCATCAGTTTACCGACACGGTCATGCCGCTGTTACCAGGTCCAGTGGATATGCGCACATACAACTCGACCGTGGACCAACCGAGCTCGTCGGTCCACGGTCAGCCATACGGCAACCATTTGTTAGGCAGCTTCGCCGCGAGCGTAGGTGCGGACTCGAACTTGCCGGAACTCGATGAATTACTGGGACACGGGGACTGCCGCGTGTTGAAGAAGGTCGCCGGTAAACAGCAACAGCTCGCGAGCGCCGGCTTCGAGGAACCGTGCTCGAAACCAGGCTTCGGCGATCCATCGGCGATAGACCCATCGTCCGCATCCAGCTTCGACGCCAACAAAGTTTCTCTGACCGATTCTAGGAACCAACTGAAAGTGAAAATCAAAGGTCCTTTTCTTGACGCGAACTATACGCCGTCGGTACCGCCGCTGGCACAGCAAGCGCCGGTGATAATCACACCGGCCGCAACCAGCGCGTCCGTTGCTTCAGGCACATCGAATCTACGTCGCATGCGAAAGAAGGAGCTTTTGCGCCAATACTGCTCGCAGGACATGAATATGGATGATCCTGCGTGCGGTAACGTCGCCTCCGCGCCTATCATCATTCCACCCATCAATCCAAATCGCACGGTTATCACCATCCCTAAAGCTGTGGCGTCGATGACGAGTATACCAACTCGAGAGGATTATAAGGCGGTTGTCGATGCGAATATGGAGAAGAAGCGACGAAAGGAACGTGGTGGCGGCGGCAGTAGTGGCGGCAGTGGCTTCCTCGACGTAGCTGGCGAAGAAGAGAGCAGTTCCGACAGAAAACGTGGTCTTATGGTTGGCACGGTCAGCGATCGTAGAAGAGGCAGGCAAACTAGACCGACTGCCACGACGGTGACGAACAGCGCCGGGCCGCCGAAGCTGAAGATTAAGATCGGTAATAGTATAATCGGACAGGAGATAGGTAACGCGCAGGACGACCGCAGCAGGATAAGACCGCCGAAGAAGCGACTGAGCAGCATCCCGAGCACGCCCAGCATGGAGGAGCTTCGTCGCGAGAGCATGAAGTTCCGCAAGATGATCATGGCGGGCTTCGACAACGACGAGAAGACGAAGAACAAGCGCGACAAGAACGGCAAGCGGAAGAAGCGACAGTCCAGCAAGAAGGAGGCGCGGGTGCAGATTCTGGAGGGCGGCGCCGCGCCGCCCAAGCTCATCATACGACTGGGCAAACCAGCGGGCGCCAACTCCTCGGCGACGAACGACGCGCCGAACAACGCGCCGGCCACCGGCGACGAGGACGACAATCAGCAGCAGGCATCAACGGACAGCAAGGACAGCCGAGTGGGTCCACCGCCGCCCGAGCCCGCCAAGGAGGAGACCGGGGTCTACTCGATGGAGGGCGGCGTCGACGAGAAGCAGCCGACCGACCCGAACGCAGGCACCACCGCCCTCAGGAACATCCGTTCGGCGAAGGTGACGCCGATCCGGTTAAAACTGACCCGCTGTCAGGAGGGCTACGAACTGAAGGATCCGGTGGTAGCGAGTAGCGCGAGTGTGGACGACGATGGTGGTAGTGGTAGCAGTACTAGTGCGACGACGACGGTAACATTGGTGAACTCGGCGATGCCGTTGCCGATCGGCGGCGTCGAGCAGGCGAAGGCGACGACGGTGGCGGCGACGGAACGTCTGTCGGCCACCGGCGTCGTCGTCCCCGTCACCGCGACGAGATCCGAGCAAGAGCAGCAGCAGCCGCCGTGCATGGAGAAGCAATCTTCCAAAGAGGACGATATTCCATTGCTGCCTCAGTCCGCGAATCATAACTCGCCGGGGTGTCCGCCCGCACCGCTCCCGCAAGGATGCCAAGTTAGGTGATAATTAATGATAATTGTATAATATGGTAAATTTAGTGATTCTTTATTAGACGATTTTCTGCGTGCGCGTGTGTATTACGTACGCGTACACGGCATCGCACCACTTGTCGTCGTGCCCGTACGTAAGATATATTCGCTAAATACACACAGAACACATGTTCGGCTACACTTACACAAACACACACACACACAGACACACGTTACATGTAAAATAGAAGGTGTATATTGTTCAGTACTGAGACAGAGACTCGGTAGAAACGTTGTAAGAGTGTAATATAAATTATTGACTATTATTGTAAATGATCTGAGGGTGAAGTGAAATTTCACAAAGTGCCCAAAATTTACCACAAATACTAAAAAACACGTGCATTTCGTCGAGTGCATCGACGGTCCACACTAAGGTGTCCCCTCGTTGCGCAGTCATTGTGTAAAACCGTCTCACATACCTTTGTGCACCTACCTTTACCTTCGTAACAGAGATCGTTCGGCCAATCAGTCGCAACTAGAACAAAACACAATGTAATAACTGTACCGACATCGATCAAGTTTTCTTTCGTTTTTACGGGCATTACAAGTTCTCTTCTAAAGATCTTCTAAAGATTAATAGAATCCCTTCTAAAGGGACTCTGAGAGGAGTATGCTTGCCGATCAACCATAACTCGTCATTGTCATTTCCATCCTGCTGCATGACTGTCTAACTATTTATTAAACCTGTAGAAAAACCGTCTCTGTAGAAACAGCCCAGAACTGAATTCCTCCTTAATGTTTGTCGACGTGCCACGCTCAAAGATTTTTCTTACGCTCGTCGATGTGACCTCAAAGCAATATGATGATCAGGTGTGGACTTCAAAGGACATAAACCGGTGTAACGTATTGGCGCGCGAAGTCCTGACGAGAACGAGGTTCATGTTCGAGCGCAACGATCGACACCTTAATGAGGTATCCGCGGCAGCGACGTAAAATTACCTTGTACAAGAAGCATATTTCTCAAATCACCGCTTAGGTCGTGATTTTTAACTGCTAGTTATAACGAATTTTAATAAACCACAATACTGTATACAATATTTCGAGCGATATACGGTCGACATCGACCACAATGTGGCAAGGAGAGCGTATACCAGCCGGATGTGAAGCACCAAATGAGAAAAGGAATACGCATTCTTTTTTTTTTACTTTCAGAACAAATCTTTTCTTTCCTTTTTTTTGGACACACAGGCATATCCGTTCGTGCTTGAAAGGGAAAGAAGGAAAAGAGAAAAAAAAAGGACGTGCTCTTTTGTGATTTGACAATTGGAACCTGAATGCACTTTCGCGCGTTTGACGATTAAACTCTGCAAGATGCTGTAATGTACCGTTTTTGCTCGAAAAATCACCCGTTCTTCTCCTTTGTTTTCTTTCTTTCTTTTCGTTTTCGCTTCACGCTGTGCAATCCGCACATAAGATCGCAAAGTTAGACGCGAAATTTGAAGATATTTTTTTATTATATTTTTTTACACGTTATAAATAAATATATATATATATATATAAACATATATATTACGTACGCGCCTCTCGCGCGATTTGTTACATAGTTTTTTTATAAGATCCAACGCGTCATTATTAATCGTCACGATTTATCTATTTTATCCCTTTTCACGTTGTAGCTCTGCTGCGTGTATTTATTTATGACGATCAATGTAAGGCGCTATTTATTCACCATGTATTTTCCTTCGGAGTTCTCCAAGAACGGTTTTTAGACAATTTATCAGTTGTTTCTCTCATTCTTTCTCTTTCTCTCCCTCTCTCCCTCCCCCTTCTCCCTCTCTGCCTGCCTGCCTCCCTCTCTTTCCATTCAGTATCATCCCAATTACTATTTTACCGCACGTTATTATTACTATTATTATGTATTTCTTCTCTCTTTGTATTAAGAAGTATCGTTTAAACCTCGCCACGTAGATAACAAGAGTTATGCGTATAAAATACTCATGGTTGATGAAGCGGCGTGCCATGTTTTGTACCGATATTAAAACGAAAAGGAAAAAGAGGATTGCGACCGAATTGCGGATGTGAGAAGAGAAAGAGAAAAATTGTTTCCTCTCGGACACGCGTCACGTGCGTACGTGATTCGACAAAATCACGAGACATAGAGATATAAGATGAAGATATTCCGTTAGATTTGTTTCGTACGAGGCCGAGGAGCGACGCATCTCGCCGTCATCATCATCATCATCTTCACTCTTCGGGAAAGAAGATTCCTGCAAGGGTCGCACCGTGGTTAATCCTTCTTTTTCTACTTGTCGCTGCATTTTAATACCACACTGAGAGAAAAATTTACTAAATTTCAATAAATGTTTTCTCCAATAGTACTAATGAAGTATTTTTTTGAATTCAGTTAATATTTTTCGAATGAAAAAAATATTCACATCCAATTGAAAACGAATTTTCTAAACCTAATAAAATATTTACTCAATTCAAAAGAATACTTCATTAGTACTATTGGAGAAAAGATTTATTGAAATTTAGTAAATTTTTCTCTCAGTGCAGCAACATTGAATATAGCTCTATCAATTCTGAAATACTGTGTTACATTACAGAGATATGTGTCTAAACAGTGGAGTATGAAATACGTTTAAGGACAATTTTTTGAAGGCATGAAAAATCATCGCTTCTATGCGCATTGTATAAATACGTTTTTATTTTCTTGAAATAATTTCTTACTGAACTGTAAAATCTGAAGTGCTGTATAAGTAACATATCGAATTACACTTTACAAAAATGCATCCTGAAAAGAGTATACGTGCAAAAAACGCTGTAGAGATATGTCTTAGAAAAAAAAAAAACTAAACTCTTCTAGACATCTTCAAGACGCTCGTGTCTCTTTGTTATAGTATATTTATTTATTTGTCGTGTCTTTTTGTTATCGTATCTCAAGTTACTGGCATGTAAAAGTATCAAAGGAATTGGAACTGACAAGCAATTAGGGCGTGAGACGTGACGAGGAAGATTAGCGGCGACTGAAAGTCGATTGCGTGCAATCGGGGTGTGTTTGTAAAACGCGCAATAAGCGAAACTGAGATTGTTTACGTTTTTCACCAGTCCAGTGTGCGCCGAAGTCCAGTGGGAAATCTTACCGATTGCTGATCCCTCGCTAAACGTGCAATTGTTACGACGTCCGTAGGAAGACCTTTGTCCCGGTCCCCGCACATTATCGATTGTGGAGTGAAAAAATTTATGGAAAGTCGCGCATTACGGAAGATGGCATTTTTAACGAGGAAAATGTTTTCGCGTTTCGGTTAAAGTTGGCACAAAAATGAGAGGCAATAGCGACGTCGGGGATAAAAATTGAAAGTAAAAGCACGAATGGATAACGAAATTTCCAGGCGAGTTCAAAATTATCCTATTTAGAGTACGGTTCTCCACTCACTTTTCACTCCACAATTGTAACGCGACCCGCAGGATAAGAGGAAATTGTACATACTCGTATATCACATAAGACACAGGAATCTGTAATTGGTATGAAGCTTATATAACGGCTGTGTTACCGTACGGATCTTATCTTCCAGATGGTTTTAAGTTGCTCTCTTTCTTGGATACGAGCGTATTCAAAAAACAAAAAAAAAGATAAGTGCAAGATCGCGCCGAAAGATTTTCGATACCTCAACAAAGATCGTTAATCATCTTTTAGAAGAAATACGTGGTAGCGCGGCTTATTATCGATCGACGAACTTTCGGAGGTTTTCCGAAGATAAAAATAAAGGAAAGCAGAAAGAAAGATTGACACTTCGCGAAAAAAAGATTTATTCCACGATTCGTTCAGTTCTCTCAGGATCCTCGAAT